>LPNX010182193.1:131269-241261 GCA_001517045.1 Pseudotsuga menziesii | reverse complement strand
TTTTTTTTTTTTTTTTTTTTTTTGCATACGCCAACATTCTTTTTTGAGTTTTGATGTGATAGTTGATTCACAAATTCTAAACTTCAACAATCAGTTATCCAATGTGACTGTTTCAAATCTTTTCTCCATAAAAATCATATTAAAATACATTTCTTCAACTGTTAAAAAACCGCAACTTATCCAACATTTGAACAACTTAACCTGTTCAATATAGGAGTCTCTCAGTATATCCTACGGAAAGTGGAAAGGTAATTGATAATCAATTTATCAATTTACCTTTCCGCTTTTTGCTTTCTGCATTCCAAAAAGTAAATTGATTATCAATTTAGCTTTGCGGATTGCGGAAACTAAATGGTAAATGGTAAATTAAATGATAAATGGTAAACTAATAATATAATATTAAATTAAATTGATAAATTGATAAATTGAACGATAGGTTTTATGTTTCAAACACCTCTAGAAGCCTGCTGCTTTCTACAAACGGATAAATTGATGCCTCAAGTTTGTGTCTCGGTGTATTACTGAATTGTCTAGGAACTATTTGTCTCAATTATAAAAGGAATTGAAATTCAACAAGAAATGAAGTGACACACAACATAAAGATTAAAATGCTAAATCAGAACAATAATTTAAACAACACAAAACTCAAAAATATGGTAGAGGCAAGAAATTAGACCCTTCCTCATGGAAGAAACAAGAAAATGGAAATAAATGACAACCTCTCTCACAGGTGAAAAAAGAGAACGGAAATAAATGACAGCATCTCTCTAAATTTTATTAACTATCTTGTTTTTATTTTGTGATTTTTGTTGCGGCAACACGCAAAAACAAATTTCGATAATTTTGTCATCCCACATCCCGCAAAATGTGGGATGCGAAGATATTTTGTGTGCACGAGTCGAACATTCAGCAACTTGCATGTCGCAAATGGTGGACTGTGGGATGAAAATTTGAGAAATTATAAACTTCAAGATCCCACAATCCACATTGCAGGTTGCGGACTCATGCACATAGCCAAAAATTGACTCTGAAAATTTGGTGTGCCTTTTGACAAGTTCTTCATAGTTAGCTAAGCAGTTTGATGCAAATATCGATGGTGATGCAACAATACATTGATATTTGTAGTAGAATGGTGTGAGTTAGATGTGGACAACTGGGAATTACAAGGATTCCAAGCTATCACATGTGTGTCAATAAATTTATTTGCAACTTCAACTGCAACATCGTTTATGCTTTATTTCTTTGTTTTGAATGCATAATGATGAATTTTTGTTTGGATTGTTTTAACATCCTGCAACCCACAAATCCGCAACTTGAGGAGTGCGGAAAACCTTTCATTTTCAAATCCGCATCCCGCATCCCACAAATTTGGGGTGCGGGAGAGTTTGTATGTGTTAATTTTAATCAACCCGAATCCCGCATCCCGCAATGTGCGGAATGCAGGTTGCGGAGTTCCTATTATTTTCATTTGGTTTTTGTTTTCTCGCACCCCATATTCCGCAAAATGCAGAATTGTGGGTTGCGGAGCTAATTGAATCAAGTTTGTACTGTTTTACGTTCCTGCATAATAGGTTAGTATTTTAGTCATTTGTTCATTCAATTTATTACTGTAGTCAATATTGAATTAGTTTTATTTTTTGCTTCCCATTGTTTTGTATTTTCTCATGTAGTATTTGAGGTAATCATGTTCATGATGCGAAAATATGATCCATTAAAGTTCATTATGTACCCATATTGTAGGATACATATTTTAATAAAATAAGCTCTATTAAAAGCTTATCAGTACATGAGTCAATAACAAGGTTGTGGATAAATGTACTAATTGATCACAAAATACTAACAGTAATATTGAATCAGCTGAAAAAAGTCTTCTCCAAATTTTTTCCTTCCAAAAATTAGCTATTACAAAAAGTAGATTTCCATCAAATTCAAATTGACAAATCTAAATAAAACTAATGTCCAAGGAAATCTCGCCATCTACTCCAAATCCCTAGCAATTCCTCAATGTTGGGATAGTCAACTGATTCAAAACTAAGTTGAACATCATATCTATAATTCTCCATTTCGTTCAAAGTCCAAATGATCCTGAACTGTAGCTGAATTATTATGACCCCAAGTTTAACCATAAACTATTCAGATTGTTGTTATAAGCAAACACTGTTTTGGAATAAACTAATGATAAACAAACCTTAACCAACTAATATTATGATATGATTATGGTTTGAAACCCCGAAATGCTCAAACTCTTGTGAAATATATTAATGATAATGAATTTGCAACTCTATTAGCATAAAATTACAGAAAGGTATAGCGTTGGATGCAATAAGCACACTAGGCTCAACCACTCGTGTGTCTATTGATTCAGCCACGTGTCCTTCCCTTCCTGTGTGTTTTGTGCTCAATAGTGCCTTTTTGTGTGGTTTCCTACTACCAAAGGACTTTATGTGTTTTTTTTGCTCATCCTTGTCCACATTTCCTATAGTACTGGACTTCATGGTATTATTTTCAAATATCTACATTTCATGATGGATCCTTGGATTTGCGACAACAGACGATGCTATGAACATAATATTGACCTATAGAATGTTGCAAATGGTGTCTGGGGACTCAATTACTGGTCAGAAAAAAAATATCATACATGGGAATGTCCTTTCTGTACCATGTTCATCTGGACATTTCATCCACGGTGAGAGATTTCGTTCATCAGCCGATATTGAACCACATATATTTCATTTGTTTCTCCAGTTATATTCACCGTGGATCAACTTCTTATCTTTATCTACACAATTTAATTCAACGGAATCAGCACAGACCCTCGATCTATAACCTTCCTTCATCTGGACCGCCCAATCCTGCGTACATTCAATCCATCGCGCAAATCCATCGGATTCATAGACCCTCACCTATTGTCAGCTTTAAGTTATCCCATAATGTGTAAACTTGACATTTGTCACTTTATCGATGCCTTCTTATGATTGTATAAATATATCCTTGTTGCTTAATCATTATATATGAAATATCTTGGTTAATCATTATATCATCGTCAATATCACGCGCTCCAAAGACCAAATCTTTCAACTGCAACATATTTCACATCTTAGATTCTCCTCCCTTTGCGAGCTTTCATATCACCGTTTAAGTGAACTTTCACGGTCTCCTAGAGATAATGGAATTATATACAGATCACATTAATCCCAAGTTAGATATATACTACATCATGAAAATCCCAAACTCATGATAGCATTTGTAATATTTAGTGAATAAATAGAGCCTCCTATTGAGGACAATATCATTTGGATCTCATTTATGGTTTTTTATATGCACAAAAACTGGGCTCTTCAGCGTCCTTACTTCCCCTCTCATGGCTGTCGAAGAAAAAATTGCCAACATGGTGATACCAAAGGTTGGAATGGGAAATGGGTAGAATTGGAAAGAATTGGAGACAGTCTCATCTAGGTTCGATGGATTTCATTGGCAGTTCCATTCCATCTTATTGTTTTTATGTTCGTTTGACATTCCTTTCCCATCACTCAGTGAAGTCTTTCCTGCACTGAGTCAACACCCTGTCCCTCTTCAACAACCCAAGCATTCCCTCTCGGTAGCATAACATGATTGATTTCTTCAATTCTAGCTTTTAATTTGTCCACACCAGATGGGTATTGCATGTTGTTTTCTATTGAGCCATATTTGTATGTGGCATTTCTCTCTTCTTTACCATTTTCTTCTTTCATTTGACTTTCCCTTTTCTCCTTAGATACATCTCACGCACTATGCATCTCTGTTATAATTCTTCTCTGCTCGCATCTCCCATCCAGATAACTGGAATGCAACTTCTTCTTCTACTCCCTTTCTACCCCTGGTGTTGAAACATGACCACTTCAGCCCTGTTTTCCCCCTTGTGTTGCACTATCGGCTTTTCCTTGTTCCACAGTAGTTGGTATCTTCGTTTGAAGCCAAGAAATTACAGTAGAGGACGAGTTGGCTCGTGGGTGAATCGACATTTCAGTTTCACTCAAATGAAATCCACTTGTAACATGGCCAATCCGACCCTTGAGGTCTATAAATAGAATTTAATAGGTAGTAGGGACAATTATTATTGAAGGAGTTGTCTGCTCTGTAATGAAAGCATAATATAATAAAAAATTCTCTTGGGCCTCTTCTAAAACTTTCTTCAGTATTGATCTGGTTATATTTTTGCATTATCTCTATTTTTTTCCTCAGAATGTATTATATATGTTATGTTCTCATTTATTAATTTCTGCAACGAAAAATGATGATTTATATTATAATAAAAAGGAAACAGACGATACAAACTTGTAGAGCCATGAGATTGGTTTCCAAACTATGATGTTCGTCAATAAGAAACCAACATTTACAGTTTTTCTGTTCTCATTTCAAATGTTGGATGCATTCTTATTTCACAATAGAATTTTAATTTATGTTTGAAATTAAAACTATACTAGTCTAATTAGGTTTTTGTATGCAAACTTGGCAAATTTCATACCTACAGTGTACTTCGATTGGAATTGGTGTGCATTTTTAGTTATGGCCATGAAAAATTGGAAAATACTATCAATTGTTGTTTTGAATGACTTGGATTTTACTGTAGATCTTACAATTTACAGAAATGAGTACAAGAGTTTGTAGAAAAGGTTGGTATGTCTATGTTATAGTGTAATTTATTCAATATAGCATGAAATGATGATCTATCAATTCATTTGTAGAATATATTTAAAGAATATTTCATATGTCAATTCATTTGTAGAATATATTTCAAAAATATTTCATATGTCAATTCATTTGTAGAATATATTTCAAGAATATTTCATATGTCAATTCATTTGTAGAATATATTTAATCATTTGTAGTTTCATACACACTTCTCAGTATGGGTTGCACATTAAACTCTCTTAGATATAGGAAAAATGCACATATGGATTACACATTACACTTGTATTACACATTAGAAACACATTAACTATATCAAAATATATGCATGCCAAGAAATACTGACAATTTATATTACAACAATATTAGTATGTACATAGACGTCAAATGTACACTATATTATTTTAGAAATCTAGGCTGCTTGGGAGGTTTTTGCACTTCCTCCTTTTTAGAATAAGAAAATTCACTATAGCTTCTCTTGCCTTTTCCAGAACCCTCCATATGTTTTAATTGTTTTTCTTGGTCTTTCAGTGTGTTTGCAAGATTTATTACTTTTGTATGCAATCTATCTTTTTCTTCTAGGCATTTCTTCAACATCTCTACATTATTATTTTTTTGATTTGAGTGCTCATCTTCCTTTGATATTTCATTTTCAAATCCGCATCCCACAAATGCGGGGTGCGGGAGAGTTTGTATATGTGTTAATTTTAATCAACCCGAATCCCGCATCCCGCAATGTGTGGAATGCGGGTTGCAGAGTTCCTATTATTTTCATTTGGTTTGTGTTTGCCCACACCCCACATCCCACAAAATGCGGAATTGTGGGTTGTAGAGCTAATTGAATCAAGTACAACTGAATTTGTTTTGTGTTTGTTGATTCACATTGTTGATCAAGCTAACATAAGAATGAACAACTTGAAAGTGGCATAATTTCACCACATTAGTATTGTTGGCAGTATTTCAATTGTGTTTATGCCAACTACTTGTAGATTTGTATCGTTCATTAGCTTTGCTAACCCTTGTCCATTAATCAGTTTGGCATAAGAAACTGCAAAATGCAAAAGAAATACATTAATAACTAATAATCAGACAAAGCAGCAATAACAAGAAAACAAAGCAGGGGGAAGACTAAAGGAATCCCCGCGTTTCATGGGGTATTCTTCACCATAACTGTTCGATTTCTCCATAAGATGAGCCATTGTAGGAGCATAAACAAAGAAAATTCTTAATCAGAGTCTCTCAAAACTTCAAAACATCACAATCACCGCAAGAGGAAATTTCAATCCATCATCGCCTCCGTCACAACCACTGCCAAGCCATTTCATCCTTTTGTCTTGCCTTGCCACACCACCTACCCCCACTGGTAGCGTTTCAACCATTTGCCTTGCCACACCATCTCTACATTGAACAATATAAACAAAGACAAAGATTGATATATATACATCTATGCACAAACAATATGACTGAAGCTGAGATTGTTGAAGCTTGGTAGAAAAGATCAGCACATTACTCTGCAAAAATCACAGCGTAGAAACAAAAATCACAACACATTACTACATTGTGGGATGCAGGATCCGGGTTGATTAAAATTAACACATATAAAAACTCTCCTGCATCCCGCAAATGAAAAGGTTTTCCGCACTCCGCAAGTTGCAGATTTGCGGGTTGCGGGATGTTAAAAAAATCCAAACAAAAATTCATCATTCTGCGTTCAAAACAAATAAATCAAACATAAAATTTTGGAAATTGGGTAAGTTAAAGTATCCCAATAATCAAATAAAATCGTAATAAAACCCTTTAAATTTTACTAAGAGTCTTACCAAGTAATTTTCGTATGTAAAATTTGGGCTCCTGTGTCATAATGACATGGGATCTGTTGTACTTACACATTGGTACTTCTAAAATAGACACATTTTGCAGTTGGAAATATTCCTATTCGAAAATATTCAAAGTGCATCACATCAATTATTTCTTGCACACTTTATAATCCAAAATCAAAACCCCAAAAAAACTCAATTATAAATGTCTTAACCTAAAATTTCAAAACTCACTATTAATATTGACAAAGGTTGGTTTGCGAAAAGACAGAATATTTTTACCCTCTCAGCGTGTTTTTGCACCTCTTGGTACAAATGATAGTATCAAGGATGAAGAGTATGCTTTCGAGGGATAAGTGGTGCATGACATCAAAGAGGTGTAACTAAACATTATTGAACCCTCCTTCTTGTTTACCTCAATACTTTATGTCACAAGTTGTCTTTCTTATAAAGTTTGCGAAGATGGGATGAGAATTCATGTGTGGTTTAATGCTTAGATTAACTCGTAATTTGCTCTTTGCTACATAATTCGACCGTTATATTGTATCTTGGTTTTAGAGATGTTTTGGTCTATGATTCTATTTTGTGCATTTGATGTTGTTTAGTTAGCTTTGGACTTAAATAATGGTTAGCATCTATGGTCATTTGAATATTGTACAATTTCTAAAATTCAGAATCCAAAGGTTTGGGAGGTGTATTAGTAAAGTTTAAAAATTGAGAAAATGAGAAGGATGGAAAAAAGAAATGCATTAGAAATACATGTATTGATTCAAATTTAAAGATAAAAGATTAATTAAAAAACAAAAAAAACATTTTAAAAGTTACACAGAAATAATACCCAAAAGGGAATGGATACCAAGAGAAAATAAAAATGCTTTTGAAGAGTTATGAAACACGAAAGGGAGAGAAGACAATAGAAAGAAAAACAACAATTTAGAAGATACAATTATCTAATAAATAGTTTATATATATATAATTAATAATAATTTTAAAATTAAAAATAGAAATAGAGAAGAAAAAAAAAATGCTTCCTTGATAGAGTTATGAAATACGAAAGGAAGAAAAGACAATAGAAAGAAAGAAAGACAACAATTTAGAAGATACAATTATCTAATAAATATATATATAAAATTAATAATAATTTTAAAATTAAAAATAAAAAAAATAAAAAAACACCTATATGATTTGTTTTATTTTTAACTATTCTTAAATTAAACATATTATATAAATATTTTGTTTTCATACTAACACTTTAGAATCTATTTTAATTTAATTTAATTTAAGTACACCCATTTCTATTATAAAAATAATAAAATAAACTTCCACGGAGGTTGATATTCTTTTATTATTATGTAAACCATACGAATTTGATTTTAGGAGTTAAAAAACTCGTCCCTCAACGCACACATCTTTAAGCAAAAGTTTGTTTATTGTCCCAAGATGAATGAAAAAGGGAAACGTATCACCATCCAAAATCAAATGCAAACCATCATATCCTAATCATATCTTGAATTAAATTAAAAAAATAGCTTATTAATAAGCAATGTTTTATAAGGTAAGAAATTTTAATATTTGTAATTTTTGTATAAAGGCAACTCTCATGAGAACATTGAAAAGGTCGAGGTTTCTTATAATGATTTATTTTTCCAATAAACAAGCACAATGAAAATGAAAGTGAAATGAAGATGAAGATTGAAGCACAATGAAAGTGAAATGAAAATGAAGATAGAAATTATATTTTGAATTAAATTTGTGGAAGTACATATGTATTATAATAAAAATAAAAAATAGTTTATTAATAACTAATATTTTAATAAAGTAAGAAATAATAAAATTTGTAATTTTTGTATACATGGTAATTATCATGAGATCATTAAAAGGTCAATGTCTCTTCTAACTATTTATCTTTTCAATAAATAAGAACAATGAAAATGAAATGAGGATGAAGATGGAAGCACAATGAAAGTGAAATAAAGATGAAGATGGAAATCATATCTTGAATCAAATTTGTCAAAATACACATGTATCACAATAAAAAAAAATAGCTTATTAATAACCAATGTTTTAATATGGTAAGAAATAATAAAATTTGTAATTTTTGTATACAAGGCAACTATCATGAGATCATTGAAAAGGTCGATGTCTCTTATAACCATTTATCCTTTCAATAAACAAGCACAATGAAAATGAAATGAAGATGGAGATTGAAGCACAATGAAAGTGAAATGAAGATGAAGATAACAATCATATCTTATATCAAATTTGTTGAAGTACACATGTAGCATAATAAAAAAATAGCTTACTAATAACCAATGTTTTATTAAGGTATAGAATAATAATATTTGTAATTTTAATATACAAGGCAACTATCATGAGATCATTGAAAAGGTCGATTTCTCTTATAACCATTTATCCCTTCAATAAACAAGCAAAATGAAAATGAAATCAAGAAGAATATTGAAGCACAATGAAAGTGAAATGAAGATGAAGATGGAAATCATATCTTGAATCAAATTTGTCGAAGAACAATGTATCATAATAAAAAAAATAGCTTATTAATAACCAATGTTTTAATAAGGTACGAAATAATAAAATTTGAAATTTTGTATACAAGGAAACTATCATGAGATCATTGAAAAGGTCGATGTCTCTTATAACCATTTATCCCTTCAATAAAGAAGCACAATGAAAATGAAATGAAGATGAAGATGAAAATGGAAATCATATCTTGAATCAAATTTGTCGAAGTACACATTTATCATAATAAAAAATAGCTTATTAATAACCAATGTTTTAATAAGGTATGAAATAATAAAATTTGTAATTTTTGTATACAAGGAAACTATCATGAGATCATTGAAAAGGTCGATGTCTCTTATAACTACCCCTTCAATAAATAAGCACAATGAAAATGAAATGAAGATGAAGATTGAAGCACAATGAAAGTGAAATGAAGATGAAGATGGAAATCATATCTTGAATTAAATTTGTCAAAGTACACATGTATCATAATAAATAAATAAAACTTAATAATAACCAATGTTTTAATAAGGTAAGAAATAATAAAATTTGTAATTTTTGTATACAAGGAAAATATCATGAGATCATTGAAAGGTTCATAGTCTCTTATAACCATTTATCCCTTCAATAAACAAGCACAATGAAATTGAAATGAAGATGAAGATTGAAGCACAATGAAAGTGAAATGAAGATGAAGATGGAAGGGAAATTTAAGGTTAAAATATGTTTGATATATCTAATTTCTAGATATAATTATTTGCATATTTCAGGGTCTGAAGTTTTTGGTGGACACTCTACTTTATAACTGAGCTCTCATAATCCCTAAAGATGATTAGAGTGTCCACCTGAAAATTCAGGCTCTGAAACATGCACATAGTTATATCCAGAAATTAAATATATCTATCATGATGAATTGCGAACATCTAGATGCTATTAAAATATGTTTGCATGAGAGTAGCGAGGTGTTCTACTTTCCAATATGGGGCAAAGAAAAAATTTACACCTCAAGAAATTGGATCCCTCTTGATACTTAATAGATCCTAGTTTAAAACAAATTGGTATAGTTGTAATGATGATTGAAAGTGGTGAGGTCTTTTATAGTCATTTATGTTGATAAAAAACGAGAATAATGAAAATAGAGATAGAATTTAAAGCTAATTTATATTAAGATTTTTGTTTGTTTGTTTGTTTTATAGTGGTAGAAATATAAATATTTATGTTATAAAAAATGATTCCAAGATGCATAATGTTTTTTTTTCTCTTAACAAAATAAATATTTCTTGTAAAAAATAAATCAAGATGAGGTAAAAATTTCAGAAAACTAATGAAGTATCACTTTATTGATTTTTATTATTTGTATTCTTATGTTTTTAAGTAAAATATAATTAGAAAAAATAATATTTAACATATAAGTTGTTTTTGTCTAATTGTTAAAAGTGGCATATGATTGGTATTCTCTCTGTATAGGGAACTTGAATGTATCTACCTCTTTGCTATCCATAATTCTCCCTTTTTTGAGATTGAGCAATATAACCTTAGGAAGCATTGAATAGATTGAATGCAATTAGAATACCAATCATACATCTTACTCAATAGATTGGAGATCTAGAATACCAAATGAAAGTATCAACATAATTGTTAAGGTTGAATGAAGCTTGAGCATTAATATCATCTCTTGAAAAATATTGTTCATGTACAAGGTGTTGTCTTCCTTCCTCTCAAGGCACATCACCATAAAAAATGGTCACATAGTTTCCAAAGTATTCACAACCTCGAGTGCAATATAAGTATTTTACTTTCCTCTTTGCTTCTTCGATGTCTGCAAGAAGATTGAAGATGTTAAAATCATAAAGTGGTGTGAGGAAGGGTATTTAAGGTGATGAGGAAATGGTAATTATGATGTGATAGCATGTCAAGTGAAATATGTATTGGATGATTGTTAAATTAATGGGAATTATTAAGGAAATTATGTGTTGAAATGTGAATGACTGTGATATGAAGTTCTTCATTTTCATGGCATAGTATTGAACATATGCTTAATACATGATGTAATGCGAATGATGGCAATATTTGTTAATCCCATTGTATTAATTTCTTACAAAGTGAAACTTGTAGATGATATTGAATAGATTAATGAAGAAATACTCTATATGGGAGGGTAAAGTGGAGAGAGAGGAAGGTGCAATAAAAGGAATAGATTAATGAGGAAATACTATATATGGGAGGTGTTATAGCTCAAAATGACACATCTCTTCCTGTGACCACTTTCCCATGATTTCGTTGCATGTCGACACTTCATTAATGTCACTGAAAAAACACCTAAATTAAAGGACCCATATCTAGAGTTTTGTGACTCCGTTTGATCTCTTCTTTACATTGTTGGGAAGGTATTTGAGTTAGATAAAACTTTCCAGAAGACACCAAAGTTTGAAAATGCCCATAAGTAACCTAAAAATGATATTTTTTTATGTACATGCGAGTTTCCTTTAGGAAAACCACGTGTTGTACGCGAATTGCTATATATAATACCCATGTGTTCCCTAAATACGTGACTATTTACATTGCAACCTGCGTGTACCTCCTGCACATGCGACTGTTGTCTCTGAAACTTGTGGGTTTTTCCTGTAGATGTCAAAAAAAGAAGTTTCTAGAAATTTGGGTAGTTTGGGTGGTTATGCAATGGACTCCTTCAATTGTAACTACTTTGTATTCGACCCTATTTCTTAAAAAAGGTATAAATAGAGGTAGGGAGGTCCATGAGAGGAGACTTTAGTCTTTGCATTGTTATGTTGGAGGAATTGGGACTCTCTTTTCCCACACCTTTGCCCTAGAAGCTTTCTCTATGTGTTGCGGCGCTTAGAGGCCGAGTTCCTTGGAGAAGAGAAGTAGCAGAGCTAGATCAAGGTTTCATGAGGTGCCCAACTTGAAGAGAAGGTATATTTGTACTTCATTTCATGATTAATAAAGATGTGATGTCCTTCTTCTTCCAAGCAATGTGTCTTGTATATTGAATCTCTGATTATGATTATATGATGTTTTTTATTAGATTATTATTTCATGTTCCATTGAATATAATCTCATTTCATATGGTCATATTGGTTTGAGGAAGGTATAATTCATTTTGCAGGTCTCTTGGAGCAAGAGGAGCAAGAGGAGGATTGAAGGGCTACTTGGATCAACCTTCGTTTGGCTAAGGTATGAACCATTCCAATCTCTGAACTTATTTATATATACTTGCAGAACCATATGCATCTCTCTTTCAACCCTAGTATGTTGATGGCCTCTTAAACCCTAGCCATAGGAAACTTTCCTCTACAACAAGAGGGTAAAGTGTAGAGAGAGGAAGGTGCAACAAAAGGAATCTAGGTAATCCAAACAATATCCAGAGAGGATGTCATCGTTATGACATATAATGTATAATGGTGTTAGGAAAATAATCCTTAGTGTTAGGTATATTCGTGAAATGATGAATAAGAGTCAAGTGAATATGAAAAGTCAAGGAGGAGTCCAATAGACACCTTGGGAATTTGGAACCCAAAGGTCCTTTCTCATTGTATATATATGTATATTTGGATAATGAGAAAGCATAGTGTGTGTTCATGCCTATCACCTTGTCTTTGTGTTTGTGTTTATGAGTATTTGTCTTTGTATGTAAGCCAATCTTCCTATTTTCCCAAGTGGGAAACCTAACATTGGTATCAATGCTTTTATGATCCCTAGGCATGCGCTTGGAAGTCTGCTCTATCCCTACTAGAGTTTGTGTCAACCATTTTGTTAGCATTGTTGATATTGTGTTGATATTATATCTTTGCTTATCTTTTCATGAACGTATAACTATAAGATCTTATTCCAATGATGTATGTGCATGTTTGACAACACTTTCACCCTTAGATGTCTCCACTTCATTTGTGAGTCTCTACATACATGATGTAGATAATTAAAAGGTCTAGATCATTTGGAATCTTGTTTAACATTGTACAATCAAACATATTTTGAAGCGTAGTTGTGAAATATGATGATTGTTTAGTTATTACAATAGAAAGAGATCTCAAGTAATCACTTGAAGAATTCTGGAAATCCTCTCCTTCCAATGGCAAGGCTCCTCTTGGAACCTACGCACTCTCTCCTCACACCTATAGTCCATGTTCTGTTAAAGTTTAACAAAGCAATGAAGTAGAAATGATGGAACACCAGTGGGCATATTGAGTGCCTTCTCATTATTAACCATCAACATATATAGGATTACATAATAGTAAAACCATGGGTCAATACCATGGGACAAAAAATACTATGGGTCACTAATTCTAGATAAGGTGACCAAACAACTACTCAACTAGCCAACTACTTAATGCACTGTTGACCATAGTGGACTATTGAGATTACAATTCTTAACGAACCCCCTTAATATCAACTGGGACAATATTCTCAACACTGTCAATGCCTAAGCGTTGTCTTTGAAACTCAAAAGCAAGTGTTCCCAATGGTTTGGTAAACATGTTATCCAATTTATCCTTAGATCCACAAAAGAGTACAGTAATATCTCCATTATTGACTAACTCATGAATGAAATGATAGCGAGTGTTAATATGTTTTCTCTTTCTATGAAAGACATTATGCTTGGACAATGTGATTGTTGAACTATTGTCACAAAATATAGGAGTTGGCTCCTTTTCTTTGTGTCCCATTTCTTTCAAGATTCTTCTTAACCAAATTGCATGATTATATGTTGTTGTGTTAGATGCTACATACTCTGCTTCTGCATATGACATGCTAACAATGGGTTATTTCTGAGATTCCTAAGATATCATATTTGTACCCAAATGGAAAGCATAACCAAATGTGTTTTTCCTATCATCAATACTTCCTGCAAAATCATTGTCAGTGTATCTTGTGAGAGTACTATTTGGTGAATGAGTGTACCAGAGGCCATATCCAAGTGTTCCTGCAACATATCTCATAATTAATTTTTCAACTTTCCAATGAGAGTCTTTGGGATTAGACTCCATAAATCTGGAAATGAGATGAACACCATAAATCAAATCAGGTCTAGTTGCAATCAAATACAATAAATTTCCTACCATTATTTTGTATAGAGTGTAGAGTTTATTGTAGGTTCATCATCATTCTTTGTTAACTTGGTGCCTAGAGCAATGTGGGTTTCTGTTGGTTTACATATATCCATTCTGAATCTCTACAAAATATTTGTAGCCTACTTATCCTGATAGATGAACCACGAGGGAATCACCTTGTTGAGCAATATCTTATCACATTCATTCATAAAGGGGGGTTTTTAATTGGGAAAAATAAGGTCAATATATTATAGATATTGGTGGGGTCGGGGAATAGGGTATGGGGGGTATAAAAAGGGGTTTCTAGTAAAAACAAGGAATATATTGTAAAAATATGGGGTTTTTTAATTGGAAATATGTATTGGGAGGAAGTCTCAAAAAAAGGATTTTTGTAAGTAATTGTTGGATTTTCTCCCTCCTCTAAGGATCCTGACCCAAGTTTAGTCCCTTCTGTCCAGCTCAACAAATCCCAATATATCGGCTCGACAGAGCAGAGCTCAGTCGGCATCACCTGCGACGTAGATGCAGTCTCACCCGAGATACCTCTCTTGAATGGGTAACTACCAGAACCATTTTTCCACAGTTGGGTGGGGAAATTTATGGTACCTTGACCCTTTATCAAGGTTCTCAACAAAGTCTATGGGTGGATTATTTATGTGCACTGTGAACAGTTAGACTACGACCCACTTCTCTTATGCAACTTATTATATCAACAATCTCTATGCAGCATGATAATATTCAACTGATATAATGCGACTAATATACATCTATTCATTTATAAGAATATCTACAACCATTCATTCATTGTAACTATTACACAGATAACTCAAGCACATTCATCATTCACACTTATACACATAATATGACATGGAAATCCATATGGGAAAAAACCACAAAGGTGCTCTTCATTTGGCATGAGGACATATATGTACCTTTTGTCTATGCACTAAGCTTCATATTTTGTTCTAGATCTTCTTCACTATCTTTATAGACTTTTCCTTCCTCTCATGCTCTCTGATCTTCTCTCCGCTCTCTTCCTACTTAGCTCTACTAATGATCCACACATAGCTTGGATCGACTCAACCTTTCCTACTCTTCTTTGCACTCTGCTGTAGATCCTTCAACTCCTATGCACTCATCAATACTAACAAACAACAATACAGAGCTATCAACAGTCCAGAAGCTACAATGAGAGTCTAACTAGAGTCTACTAGCATCTATCGTCTAACCCGCATACAGCTTGGGTTCCTTATTTTATAGACTTATTACATACTCATTACAGACTTGTAACCTATTGCTTTCTCAACCAACTTCCTATATCTAGCCAACATGATGTCTTTCCTATTCTAGTAACACCTAATGGGAGGTACTAATGTCTTGACTTACAAAGATACCTTCATACATGTGGTTTTCGCCAATTTTATTCGAACTCGTACCCACAATCTTTCAGTCCTGTCACTTTCTAACCATTACGCCTTACTACCATTTTCCAGCCATTATGCTATGTGCACACCTTTTGATACTGTTATTTTGTCACACCTTCCCTTGTCAGACTCCTTCCTTCTGTCGTGGCTTCCTCTTTTGGGGAATCTTCCTCTTCTGGTGCAACTTCCTCTTCTATTACGCCTCATCCCTATTCTTCCATCTTGTTGGTCTTACTGGGCAGACCCAGGTTTACTTTATTGTACCAACAAAACCCCTAGCTCACTGGCCCTTTCAGCAACAAATCGCAGAACGACCTGAAGTCTCACCCGAAGTGAACCTAGATGGGGTGGCTGAAGAATCAGGCTTCCTCAACCAGGTTCTGTAGCATCCTAGGTCCTCTTGACTCTAATTAGCCAACTAAATCTCTCAGCGAGGGCTATTTCTCACTTCCTAACTGACTCTGCTATGGGACTGAGTCTTATCGCATCGCAGCTTCTAGGACGATGCGCAAAATTTCTCTTCTACTCAACTCTTAACCTGTGATATCATACACTGAAGCTCCCTCGACAGTGCGATATCGCCTTTCTACACTGCGATATTTCCTACAGTAAGACTCAATATGCTCATCAACTCTCAAGGTTCAGAGGCTTCCTCCCTGGGTACAATAGCTCAGTTAACCTTCATTAGGGTGTTAAACAACTTCACTTAGGCTTCTTCAACTTAACACACTTAACATCAATTACGCTCAACTCGCTGAACTAAATATACAGAAGTCACTTAACACTGTAGCTGTTAGCTGTCGTGAATCAAGCACTGATAAACTCATATACAGAATACTTGACACATTCAACTCGCATTTAACCTCCTATGTTACTGTAAACTGAAGGATATCATACATACATTCATTAACTGATAAGCAAAGTTCATGCAACAGATAACAGATAGCAAATAAGTAGAGCACAATCACATGAAACAGTCGCACAACACATGGATGTTACGTGGTTCACTTCCGGGGGGGAAGCTACGTCCACAGGAACTGTGTTTATATTATATCTTGAGAGAGTAAACACAGTTTTGATGCAACCTCTTATGCAGCTTGGGATCTTCTGGGAAACTCCACGCACACAGCTGGGAGCCCTTCTCTTAGATCTCTTCTCTTCCTATAATGCTTTCTTCTTACAATTTACCCTTCCTCCCTCTCTCAATCCCTGTGGATTGTTACATTCATGCTCAAGGAGCCGGCCACTGGTTACAGTAAGATAACTACAGACTTAAGGATAGAACCAGAGCTCGACTCTTCCTCAATGTCTCACAATAATGACGACAACTAGTAACAACCCAACCAACCAACCCTTCATAATACAAAATACATGCTTAAATAGGTGGCCCGAAGGTCTCACCGTGATACAAAACTTTGGGTCTATCCCAATAGTAACCCAAAACCCTAACTGTGACAGTCGTCCTATCTGTACTTTGAACTGCCGCTTACTGGTCACATCGCAGCTTCCTGCAGTATTTCGTGATTTCCAGCACTGATCGTGGGTATGGGCGCCGCTTCCTCGATCTCTCCCCTTCTGTCCTTTATCTTTAATACCTCGGCCCATTGCTCCTTCTCCATTTATGAGGGTAGCTGAGCCCTCCTGTCATCGCCGCTGCCTTAAATGCAGTGGTTGAGTTCTCTTCTCAGCCACTTCAAGTACTATCTCCTTTGACTTCCTTGTTCTGTCCGCCGCAATTTTCGGCTCGCGATCCGCGGTGAGAAATGCACTACAGCGTCGTACCTTTATCGCGTCGCATATCTTATATTGCTAGCTTATCGGTATCACCAAAACTGTCTTTCCTCCAAAAATTGTCCATCTTCTACCAAAAATAGCAGCTTTCCTGTAGCTACGGGGCCCTGCTCCAACAGTCCCCTAACACTTACTTGTGGCTCATCCCCGAGCCACTAACAACTGGTTTCTTTTTCTGTAGCTTCTCCTTGGCTTCCTGCGACATCTTTGTCCATAACTTCGATACAATATTGTGCTGCTTCAAGGATAACTTGACTAATCATGGGGTCTTCTATGCTATCAATTACACTCTTTCTTGCAGTGAACTCCTTGACCTTCTTCTCAATCGCATCGACCAGCTCTGCGATTTGTTCTTGATACGGTTGAAGCATATTATTGAATTGTATCTCTTTTTCTCGCAACCTCGGTGCTTCCTGTTGCAAACGGTTCATCTCTGTCATCTTCTTCATCTTTGCAAGAGCTCCTAAGCTCTTGACTTCTTCCTTTATTTCTGTTGTTGCATTCTCTATGTTTTGGATGCTCTTCTGCAAATCCAGTCTATCTGGGAGCTCTTCTAGCTCCGACCATGTCTTCATTGCATCAGCTAGCAATGACTCTGCATCATCTATGCGACACTTCATCTGCGTTGAAGTGATTCTAAAGGCTTGTGCCCTTGCTTCCTTGTCTGCCTCAGGTGTTCCTGGTGCTCGATCCTCAAGCTCAGCAATCTGCGCCTTGTGGTCTTCCTCCATCTTGACCATTGTCTCTTCCAGAGCCTTTGCTCTATTTGCAATTCTTCTTACTTTTTGCGTTAGAGGTAAGGTAGGCTCTATGTTACACTGGGGTAACTCCGATGCGATGTTATGCAGGACCTGACTTAGATCCTATTCTCTTTCTTCATATAGTCTTAACTCCACCGCCTTTGTCTGAAATCCTGTGGTGAGCTCTGCATTCTGTTGTATTAGCTGAGTGTTCTGGTTATAAGTCGCAAGCTCTCTATCCCTGAGCTCTGCGTCTATCTGCTGCTGGATCATCTGTAGTTGATAAACGGGGAATTATGCCAAATTAACCTCGATAGGGTGTCTAACCTATATCTACACATCAATCATTGAAACAGGGAATCGAATGCTCCCTGGCGGTATCAGCACTGTATTGGTGTGATCCTTTGCAAAGACTTCCTTGCGGGAAGTCGATGGTTTTGAGATTTCTCCTGCTGTCGCCTTGACTAGCTGAATCTGCATCATGTCAATCTTCTCAGTTAGTGCTTTCAACTCCAGAAGCTGCTTATCTATCGTGCTCTGCAGCTTGTCCTGCGATGTCTGCATTGCCTGAAATGAGTCCCGCATCTTCTCCTGCAATCTCGCTGCGATGAGATCATAGTCATCCTCTGTTACTGTGGTCTCTGTAGTTGGCGTTGAGACTTTGACTTTTTTCTTCTTTTGTGCCGCTGGTGGCACTTCTACTGCATCTTTCCTCTTGAAACCCACCTTACCTTTTCCTTTATCTAATGGATCTATCGGTGTGGTATCTGCTGGTACAAGTCCTGCTATGGCATCTTCTAATGCCTTCTTCCACTCTTCATCAAATTCTTTGATGACATATTCTAGATCCTGCATTGTCATCCTGAACAATCCAATAGCCCAGTCATCCTTTCTAAACCCTTTTGGCCTCAGATAGATTGTATGCCTGTCCGCGATGAAATCAAGGCGATTGTGATACATGTCAACAACCTCTGTGTTGATCCACGGTGTCTCATGGATGACTCGCTTCAACAGCTTATAGTATTCATATAATACTATCATATTGATCTTTTTCTTGGTTGGATTTTTGCTTTCCCATAAGTTTGCATATCGTGCGCCTCTGCACTCTCTGCCTCGTAGCTGTAGAAACTGGGTATGGGGCAGCTCTCTCCACCCGACGAATGCACATAATATAAGTAGCCACGAGAAGTGGAAGGGGTGGTTTGGCTCATCCTGCACTGCCAAACAATATGCAAGAAAAACAATTAATAAAAACAAACACCAATTAAATTGTTCACCTTTTGCGGCCTGCACGGCAAGGTGAATTACTGCTCCTGTGACTTCTTTCGGGCGAACTTTAGTTAACAGTCTGCCTGCAAGCAGACTGGCTATAAATATGAGTGTATCATCTGCTAAGGCTATGAGGTCATAAGCTCGACCTCCTCTCTGTAGCTCATACTTGCTAACTAGAAGTGCTGGTAGCTTAGTATCCTTACTTTTCCCCGATATATGTGTCTGAGGGTCCTTACCGCTCTTGGACAACCCAGTGATGCGGTGTATCAAATCGAGGTTTAGATCAACCCTGTTACCCAACCAGAGGTAACCTCCATGTACACAGGAAAGTATCACATGCACCATGGCATTAACCTCTGCACCTCGTCTGAAATGTGGTATTTTCAACAAATTGAGCAAGTCAAACTGCTCAAGAATCTGGACATGTTCCATAGGAACAAACTCATCTGCACCGGTCCTCGGGTCCCTCTGAACCATAAGATACTGATCCAGCTGAAACTGAGGATATGTCTTACTATATCCAAGGTTATAGTCTGTAAATTTGAGAGCAGGGACATACCCTAATAGTTCTCCATATTCCTTTATGCGAAGATCAATCGTCAGTAGTGGAATGGGAAACTTAGCACCCTTGGGAATGGTTACCTCTGGTGCGTCCTCGACCCGTGGTGAAATGTATACTGCTGCCACATGAACTTCTTCTCCCTGCTCTGAGATGGACTCTTCTACTATCTAAGCTTGACTCTTCGTCCTTGATGACTTCCTGACCTGTGTTAAACCTAATTTCACAATCCTAGGTGGCGTCATCATAGCAGACTCGAGGCCACCACGCTTGAATCGTCGCACGACATCTTCTAAAGGCTCCGGCTCGGACATAAACCACCCAGTGCGACACTCTGGACTGGCAATGGCTGCGAAAATGGGGAAACCAGCACTCTGTAACTGGAGTATCTCTACACAGGGAAAACTCCACAAATTACTCTATAACTCTCAGAAATCGCAAAAGTAACCCTTCTGTCTGAATGATCTGGGTATTTGTAATGAAGGCGGTAATCTCTGAAGCAACGGTCACTTAGGCTGGACCCGTTGGCAGCATTTATTGCATGGAAAAGATAAAACCCCAGACCCCGCTCCTCATTAATTGCTGAAAACCCGTTCAAATTTCCCTCAAAAATTGTGCGCAAGCTGTAGGCTCGACCAAGATTTACCAAATCTAGGGCAATCATTGTATTGTTTCCAAATCTAGGGCAACGTATACCTGTCATATCTACATTAATTGCTTGTCAGAAGGTGAAGTGACTGGCCCTCTTTCCCTTTCAAAATCGTCTTCGCAGCACGGGGAACATTGCCTCGCTGCGATGTCACACCGCATCGTCCTGGACCAAAAGGTTCGCGTGAAACTCCGCAATGTTTAAAAACTCTGCAATCATCCTATGACTTACGCAAAATAAAATTCCCTACTGCGATTCCTCCTACTTAGAACTTTTTCACCTGGTGTAGACTAGTTATGGGTGCGATGCCTCCTTTCAACTACACTGGACATCTGCACCACTTAGTTCTATGAGTTAGGGTTGGGAGGTGGAGTGGCTATCACTATAAAGCTTAAGCCTGCTACCATTAATCAAAGTAGGAACAAGTTCCCCATTCAGTTTACTGAGCTGAACGACACCTCCTTTCGTGACTTGCTGAATCTGATATGGCCCCAACGAATGTGTCTTGAACTTCCTTGGAAACTTAACAAACATGCTGTCATAAAGGAGCACTAGGTCTCCTATCTAAATTTTTTTTCTCTTGATGTGCCTGTCATGCCAAGATTTTTCTCGTGCCTTTGCACTTTTTGATGAAATCCTGCGATGAATCTGTCTTCTTCTAAGGCAAGCAGCTGCGCTAATCTTTCATTCATCATATTTGTATCAACCGTCTCGGTAATTTGAGCAATTATTAAACTGGGAATAATATATTCCATAAGCATAATAGCCTCTTGTCCATACACCAAGCTGAAAGGTGTGTGTCCTGTGAGTTTCTTGCATGTAGTCCTATAAGCCCATAACACAACATTAACCCTGAGGTCCCAATCATCTCTTTGCTTGTTACAGATCTTAGTAAGAGCATTTTCTAGATTCTTGTTAAAATCCTCCACCGTACCATTAGCTTGTGGGTGGTAGGGAGTGCTCTTATGATGCTGTATCTGAAATTCCTCCGTCAAGGCCTCAATAGTGCAATTCAGAAAGTGTGTGCCTTGATCACTCATTAAAATTGCTGGACATCCAAATCTACTTATGATGTTTTCAAAAATGAACTGTGTAGCTATAGAAGCATCACAATTCCTTACTGCTTTGGCCTCTGCCCACCTGGTGAGGTATTCTATTCCTGTGATGATGTATCTCGCACCAGTTCGTTTCCCTGGTGGGTTGATAGGACCCACAAAATCTATAGCCCACTTGTCAAATGCTCGCGGCATAATCTGTGGTCATAGCGGCATTTCATCTCTCCTCGAAGGTTTTCCTACCCTCTGGTAGATATCGCAGCATCTGCAAAACTCCTTAGTGTCTTTATGCAAAGTAGGCCACGATACTCCTGCAGCTAGAATTTTCTGAGCAGTCGGCTTCCCTGAGAAATGACCTCCTGCGGTACCTGAATGTGCTTCTTTGATAATGGCCTCTTTCTCATGTGGCATAACGCATTTGCGCAGGACTTCATCTGGACCTAACTTGTATAAATGTCCTGCGATCAAAGTGAAATTTTCTGCTTTAACAACTATCTGTTTCTTTTGCTGCTTAGTAAACTCAACTAGTGCCCACCCTGTAGTGAGAAAGTGAATAATATCTGCATAATACTCATCTGCGATCTGGATAGAAAACAATTGCGCATCTAGCAAATTATCCTCTAAATTACTTGGTTTTTCTCCTGAGTCTATCCGCGACAGATGATTAGGTCCTGCATTCAATCTCCCTGGTTTTACAATAATTTCAAAATCATACTCCTAAAATAGGAGTAACCATCTGCAGATCCTTCCCCCTAACACTGGCTTATTGACCAAATACTTTAAAGCGGAATGGTCAGTGAACATCTTGAATGGGGCACCCAACAAGTAGTGCCTGAACTTTTGTAGAGCATACACCATAGCTAATCCTTCTCTTTCTGTAGTGGTGTAGTTCTTTTCTGCGGTAGATAAATTTTTGCTTGAGTATGCGATAGGGTGATCAATACCCCCTTCTCTTGGTTGTGTTAAGACAATCCCTAGTGCGATGCTAGATGCATCCACATGTACATGAAATGGTTTGTTCCAATATGGAAATACTAAGATGGGTGCTGTAACCATCTTCTCTTTAAGGGTGTCTAAACTTTGTTGGCATTCCTCATTCCATAGGAATTTCACTTCTTTCTTTAACAGCTTTTCCATAGGTGCTGTGATCTTTGCATAGCCCTTGATGAATTTTCTATAATACCGTGTATGACCAAGCACTGTCCTCAATTACTTGATTGAGTTGGGTGCTGAAAGATTTACAATGATGGAAATCTTTGCAGGATCTACCATCAAGCCTTGTCTGCAAACAATATGACCCAACAAAATACCAAATGGTGCACAGAATATACATTTCTTCAAGTTAAGAGAAATATGATATTGCCTACATTTTGCGAACATGAGCCTTAAATATCCTATATGCTTTTTGATTAATCCAAATACAGTCCAATCATCAAAATAGACTTCTAAGAATTTATGGATGTATTCCTTAAAGACATCAACTACTACTCTAGAAAAAATAGCTGGTGCATTCTTAAGACCAAAGGGCATTACTGTATACTGGAATGAGCCCCATTCTGTCGCAAAGGTGGTCTTATGTTGATCCTCTGGATGGATTCTTATCTGGTGATAGCCTGAAAATCCATCAGTGAATGAGTAGATCTCATGTCCTCCCACATTGTCTAAAACTTCATCAGTAAAAGGTGTTGGAAATGGATCATGAAGTGACGCGTCGTTGAGTTTGCGCAAATCGACACAAATCCTGATTTCTCCTTGAGTTTTCTTTTCCCGCACAACCATGGGACTAACCCATTCGCTCTCTTCTACTGGCTCAATGATGCCTACTGCTAGCATCTTATCAATCTCATCCTTAACTTTTTCTTTATAACGAGGATTTAATCTGTATGGACACTGCTTAACTGGTCTAGAATCCTCTTTCAAAGGTATCTTCATGACTCCCAAATCTCCTACTATTCCCTTCATCTCTATAAACTTAGTGGGAAATAAGTCCTAATATTCATGTAACAAATATGCAATGTGTCCTACCATTTCATCATCCCAATAGTCTCCAATAGAGGCAAACTTTGGTTATGTTTATGTGCCAATATTGATCTTTTTAATCTTAATAGGGTCTATGATAGCTGGAATCTCTAGCTTTGGTCCATCAACTTCGCGAGTCCCTTCTGACTCTGAAATGTTGATACTGCGAGGATTCTCATCCTCATCACCTGGCTCTTCTGCGAAGTTGTAACACTCTAGCGCATGTTCTAACTGGATGGCCCAATCAGGCTGAGCATACACTGGTAGGGTACAGTCATCAAATGTCTTAGTCTTTATAATCTTTAGAGCCTGATCAATGCTTGGATACTTAGATTCAAAAGTGAAAGTGAGTACAAAGCTGTCTATCATAACTAGCCATGTAATCGTTCCTCTCCGCAACTCTGTCTCAGTGTACTAGTTCCTTGGGATTGTGTCTAAAGTGTGAATGAATAGATGAACCCATTCATCCTCTGGAATGTCCGACCAATTCTGTTCACAAATCTTAATATGTGACATGGGGTCACTTTCTCCTGTATATTTTTGCTGTAAACGCTCCTTGTCATTAGAGAATTTGATCACCATCAATCTCTTAAAATCATCCCATGATGAGATATTTTCTTTATGTGCATACCACCATCTTGTAGGTGTGGCTCTTACTGCAAGGTCAATAACTGCCATCTTCTGCTCATTAGGTATTTCCTGCTCAAACTGCTGTAAAAATTCATTGACATTTGCTAAGCCATCAAACAACGAAATATCCTTAATCTCTATTCCAATCCATCCCAGTGACTTAGTCATAAATGCACATCTGCGAGATGAAACTTCATAAAGTCTATTCTGCCAATTTTCTAAACCAACATCCGAATCCGATGCGCATGAGCTATCGCATCGCCAACTAATATTTCCTTCTGTGGTGGGATTGATATAATCACTCTGGTTAGCAGTCATCTGATAGAGGCTCTCCATATTACGCACCTCTTCCTCTGCTTTGATAGGTTCAATGTATCGAGGACCCTGAAAAGGATCCAACGGTGCGATGACTCGAATCTGTTTATCCTCAAAGGTCATTTGTCTTTTCTTCAAATTGATAACAACCATGTTATCAAATGCCCAATCAATACCTAATAAAGCTGGATATGGTCTGCTATCGCCAATAATTTCTATGACTTCAAAATCTGCAAAGCTGCGAACTCCATTAATATCAACTGGTACTTGCGGTAATCGACCTAGTGGCGATACCCTCTGCTGATTGGCTAATCGCATATGGATAGGTGATCTGACTAACTTAGGGCTACCCATCTGTTCCCATGTCTGCTTAGTAAGAACATTTACCTCTGAGCCTAAATCTAGGATTACCTCATCCATTTCAAACTCTCCAATTTGTGTTGTGAGTCTCATTTCTCTTCCTGTTCTTGTATGGCCCATAATATTATGAACAACATGCTGCGTACTGCTCACGGAAGATGTCTGCTGATACTGATCTATGATGTGTTGAAGCTCTCCTATGGATTTCTCATTTCTTATGAGTTTCAAGCAGCTCTGCAGGAAGGATTGTACACTTCCTGTCAACTCATCCTCTTCACACCTTCCAGATGTGGCCGCCTGCGATATCTGCACAAAACTAACGCCACAAGGTTTTTGCTGCGGTACACCCCTACAAGGAAACATTTGCGATCCTGATGGTGTAGGGTCAGTAAAGAAAGTTTTAGCTTGCTGAAATGTTTCTTTGTTCTTCTGCAGGTCAAGTGGTGTAGATTTATCAGTGGCTTTACGCACCCACTTTGGACCTGTATTCTTTTCGGCATCCTGCGATGTCCTACTAGTAGAAGCACCGCTGCGAGTCACAACATTGACTCTTGGTTCTGGTTCTTTCTGCTCAATAGCAATAAGCTGAATATTTTGGTTTACTGCTGGCTTAGGATCCTTAATCTTGGCTATCAAGATAGGACATTCTTCTATAGTATGATCATAGGACTTGCAATACTTACATGTTGTAGTAGAGTTCTGACAATCCCTAGCATAATGTCCCATGGATCCACAGTTGTAACAAACAATCGGTCCACAGCCACGGCTAAAGTCTCCACCACGGCCTCTTCCTCTGAATCCTCCACCACGGCCATCATGAGCCGGTTCATGCTGTGGACTTGCTGCTGGTCCTGATGTCTCTGACTGGACTCTGTAGAAGTCATGTTTTCTCTCTATCATGAGATCATAAGCTATGCAATTATTTTCATCATGTCCTACTGACTTACAGAAGTTACAGTATAAATTCTTAGGAGTTTGTACATACTTCTGAAGTAAAGGGCATTCCTGTGGTCTATGTCCTCTTGTTCTACAGATTTCACACCATGTCCCTTGATTCTGTACTAAGGGGTTAGGAGCCCCACTTGCTATACACTCAACAAATACTGGACAGTTATTTTTGGTATGGCCATTTCCTTTACACTTTGTACACCATAATTCTTGTTCAACATCTTTTCCTTTCTTAATCTCATGTAGCTGTAAAGTGAGATTGGCTAATTGATTCTGTAAGTTTGTCATACCTGCACTAGTCTTAGCTAAAGGTGAAGCCTCTAGTTTCATTGCCATCTCCAATGCTTCATCCTGCGCATGGATTTTTTGTTGCAATAGTGGAAGTCTGATATGAGGGAGCAGTGTTGCGATGAACCATTCCTTATGCTGCTCCGGTGCAAACTCAAAACTAACTTGGTCTATAAGAGCTTTAAATTTCTGATCAAAATCCCATACTGACTCTGTGGGCAACTGTTTAATGTCTTTAAGTTCTGTGATACATTGTGAATCAGACTTTGGTTTTTAAATTCCTTAATCATTGCGGTCCTGACCTCTATGAGTGTTCTGTTCTGTGCTGATGTATATTTCATATACCATGTTAAAGCTCTTTCTATAAGTGTAGTGGCCAACTGGACAAGCTTAGTATTGTCATCCTGGATCTGTTTAATGGTCCATACAGCTTCACATAGGAACCAATGATGTTCTGGGTCTTCTGCCCCTGTACCCCTAAAGGTAGGTAATTTCATGTCATGCCCCATTCTATTTCTACGAGGTGGATTCTGATTTGCTGTATTACTACCACTTGGCGGTGTAAATGTAGGTGGTATAAAGGTAGTATGTACTATGTGTGAACTACTAGATGGAGTTTCTGTGGGATTATTCTGAGTCCTGGTTGGTTTTTGTGGGGTATAAGGGTGGTAAGGGATACCCCCTATTGTTCTTTCTCTATTACTTTGACTCTGTTCTCTAGTACTGTCTGAACTGTCTTCAAAGAAGGAAGATCTGAAATCTACTTTATATCTCTTATCGCTACGTGTACATCCAATTTCTTCAGAATCACTCTCAAACTCTTGTGACATTACACTTAATTAACTTATTCATCTGAGAATATATCCAGTACTCCTTTTTCATACAATAACATCTTAAGGGACAAACTTAAAGAGTTCAAGTACTGACCATGATATCCCTTGAAGAAGTACCTCTCTGCTTCACTAAAACTCTTTCTTTGATCAATTGCAAACTGTGTAATGAAACCTTCCAGCAAATTCGCAAGCCAGAAGTCTACTGCCCACGAAATGGGATTATCTACGCTCTTCATGGTGTGAATCGGCTCTGGTGTCCAGACAATGTTCCTTTTCTTCTTGAATACATGCTTATTATTCAACTTCGACAACCAATCGTACAACTCATTTGCATAGGTCACAAAAAATATCTCATGCAGGTCTGTGAAGATATGTTTCTGTAACCAATCCTCTGTACTCAGCCTAGGACTCTTGTTTTCTTTCTCAGCAAATTCTCTTTCCTTAGACTCAACCCACTGGTTAAGTTCTTCTTTAGTAGGATTCCAACAGAACATCAACTCTTCAATTTGTTCAAAATCGGAAACGGAACCATTCGTTGGTCTTACTGGGCAGACGTGGGTTTACTTTATTGTACCAACAAAACCCCTAGCTCACTGGCCCTTTTGGCAATAGACCGCAGAACGGCCTGAAGTCTCACCCGAAGTGATCCTAGATGGGGTGGCTAAAGAATCAGGCTTCCTCAACCAGGTTCTATATCATCCTAGGTCCTCTTGACTCTAATTAACTAGCTAAATCTCTCAACAAGGGCTATTTCTCACTTCCTAACTGACTCTGCTATGGGACTGACTCTTATCGCATCGCAGCTTCTAGGACGATGCACAAACTTTCTCTTCTACTCAACTCTTAACCTGCGATATCACACACCGCAGCTCCCCTGACAGTGCGATATCGCCTTTCTACGCTGCGATATTTCCTACAGTAAGACTCAATATGCTCATCAATTCTCAAGGTTCAGAGGCTTCCTCCCTGGGTACAATAGCTCAGTTAACCTTCATTAGGGTGTTAAACAACTTCACTTAGGCTTCTTCAATTTAACACGCTTAACATCAATTACGCTCAACTCACTGAACTAAATATACAGAAGTCACTTAACACTGTAGCTGTTAGTTGTCGTGAATCAAGCACTGATAAAATCATATACAGAATACCTGACACATTCAACTTGCATTTAACCTCCTATGTTATTGTAAACTGAAGGATAACATACATACATTCATTAACTGATAAGCAAAGTTCATGCAACGGATAACAGATAGCAAATAAGTAGAGCACAATCACATGAAACAGTCGCACAACAAACAGATGTTATGTGGTTCACTTCTGGGGGGGGAAGCTACATCCACGGGAACTGTGTTTATATTATATCTTGAGAGAGTAAACACAGTTCCATTGCAACCTCTTATGCAGCTTGGGATCTTCTGGGAAACTCCATGCACATAGCTGGGAGCCCTTCTCTTAGAACTCTTCTCTTCCTATAATGCTTTCTTCTTACAATTTACCCTTCCTCCCTCTCTCAATCCCCGTGGATTGTTACATTCATGCTCAAGGAGCCGGCCACTGGTTACAGTAAGATAACTACAGACTTAAGGACAGAACTAGAGCCCGACTCTTCCTCAATGTCTCACAATACTGACGACAACTAGTAACAACCCAACCAACCAACCCTTCATAATACAAAATACATGCTTAAATAGGTGGCTCGAAGGTCTTACCGTGATACAAAACTTTGGGCCTATCCCAACAGTAACCCAAAACCCTAACTGTGACAGTCGGCCTATCTGTACTTTGAACTGTTGCTTACTGGTCACACTGCAGCTTCCTGCAGTCTTTCGTGATTTCTGGCGCTGATAGCGGGTATGGGCGCCGCTTCCTCGGTTGCTCCCCTTCTATCCTTTATCTTTAATACCTCGTCCCGTTGCTCCTTCTCCATTTATGAGGGTAGCTGAGCCCTCCTGTCGAGCCCTCCTGTCGTCGCCACTGCCTTAAATGCAGTGGTTGAGCTCTCTTCTCAGCCACTTCAAGTACTATCTCCTTTGACTTCCTTGTTTCATCCGCTGCGATTTCCGGCCCGCGATCCGCGGCGGGAAATGCCCTACGGCATCGTACCTTTATTGCGTCGCATCTCTTATATCGATAGCTTATCGGTATCGCCAAAACTGTCTTTCCTCCAAAAATTGTCCATCTTCTACCAAAAATAGCAGCTTTTCCTGTAGCTGTGGGGCCCTGCTCCAACACATCCTTTCACTGCGTCTATCGCAAATTCCTTTCTCTTCTTGCTTTTTTGTTGTTGCTTCTATCACATCTCCTTCTTCTGCTATTTTCCATACTTAGGCAGAATTATAAATGAATTCTACCATTCTATCCCTAGTCCCAACAATGATTATCAATATCTAGTGAAATTAGGGGTATTCTTTAATATCCCATGAATGAAGGTGCTATGACATGGTTTCACTAAGTGAAGACCCCGTGATATGAACATGCCTTATTCACTTTTTGCAATTTCTAGACCAAGGGAGTACTTCATCAATTCTATATCATTCATCTCAAATTATTTTTTTCATAACTAACTTGAATTCTTCAAGCATCAAATTTCTAGTTTAAATCATGTCATCAACCATATAAAGACATGCAATCAACATTTTACCTTGCTTATATGTTTTTACATACAAAGTGGGCTCATTGATGCTTCTATTGAACCCATTGTTGATGAGATAGGAGTCAATCCTATTGTAACAAGATCATGGATCTTGTTTTAGACCATATAAGGTATTTTTTCATCTTACACACTTTGTGTTCATGACCTTTGACAGTATATCCAGGTGGTTGGTCTACAAACACTTTTTCTTCAAGAATGCTCAGTAAGAAAGGAATATTTCACATCCATTTGATAAACATGCCATTGATTTTTTGTTGTGATGGAAAGTACAACTATGATGGTATCCATCCTTGCTACTAGAGAAAAGGTTTCATCATAATCCACACCATACTGATGTGCATATCCTTTGGCAACCAACCTTGCCTTGTGTTTTTCTAACTCTCCTTTTTCATTCAATTTGATATTATAGACCCATTTGACTCCAATACTATTTTTGTCTATTGGAAAATCAACAAGATGCAAAGTATGATTATTTTCTATAGCATCAATATCTTCATTCATTGCGTGTTCCCATTGTGCATCCTTCACTACTTCATCAAAAGATGTGGGATGACAGGAAAATAGATTATACTATAGTTTCTCATCTATAGCAGGAGTCTGCTCATATAACTCCCTTAAACTTCTGGTTTTTTGGTTCTGAGGTGGACTGTCTGTTGGTGTTTATTCTTGTTGTTGTACTTCCAATCTTGGAATTTTGATAGACAGATCGGGTGTATCTGCATTTTCTTGTTGGTGTATGTCTGAAGAACCACTCTATCATTTGTCTTTAAGGAACTTTACATCTATGCTCACCACAATATTCTTGGTGATAGGATTATACAATTTATAAGCCTTATGATGTTCAATGTAACCAGTGAAGATGCATTGCTCACTCTTCTTATCCATATTCTTCTGAGTTCATTAGGTACATGAGAAAATGAAACAGAACTGAAAACTCTTAGATATGCAATACTAGTATTAGTGTCACTCCATGCTTCTTCAAGAATATTGTCTTGGACACTCACAAAAGAATATAGTTGTTTTCATCAAGTAGACTGAGCATGCAACAACTTCAACCCAATACTCATCTGGTAGCTTCTGATGTGACAACGTGACACAAGCCATGTTCATGATGGTTCGGTTCTTCTATTCAGCTACTCCATTTTTTTGTGGAGTGTATCTGATGGTGAACTATCTTTGGATGTCATGTTGCTTGCAGAATTCTGTAAACTCATGTGAATCATATTCAATTCCACCATTTGACTTGAGCATTTTAATGAACTTGGCAGACTGCTTCTCAGTCAAGGCCTTGAACTCTTTGAACTTGGAAAAGGTCTCTGATTTGTTCTTGAGGAAATAAATCCATATTTTCCTACTAAAATAATCAATAAATGTTAGAAAATAAAAGCTACCTCCTAGGGATTGGGTTTACATGGGTCCACAAAGGTATGAATGAACTAACTCAAGATGTTATTTGGCTTAAGATGTGGAAGTGGGGAATTCGTCTCTTTGATGTTTCCCAATGATAAAATCCTCACATGAGCTAGATTGTTTATTTATAACTGGTAACCCCTTGACCATGGAGTGTTTATGCAAAAGTTTGAGACTTTTGAAGGGAAGATGACCAAATCTATAGTGCCACAAGTTACAACTAGGTTTCATCTAGACTAGAGATAGTATGGGCTACTGACTATGTAAGGTTTTCACTTCTAAAACTTAGTGGAAATATTCTATTCTTTGTCATTTCTAATTTAGCTATGAGTCTCCTACTTGGGGGTTTTATCATAAATGGCATTATATGAATAAAAAAATCGAAGATCATACTTGTTCTGAAGTAATCGACCCACACTGATCAAATTGAAATTCAGATTTGGTACATAGAAAACCCCACGAATAAATTTATCCTCATTCTGCTTTGTAAGCAGAACAATACCTTTTCCTTTTGTTGGCACCAACAAGTTATTTCCTAGCTTGGTATTCATGACAACAGAGGAATCCAAACTAGAGAATAGTGACATGTTACCTATCATGTGATTGATGCAGCCGCTATCAAGTAGGCATAAATCTGTGTTGGTGTGTTCTCTAGTTGTTTGATAAGAGAGGAACATGTATTCTAATGATCCTTCTTCTTCTTTGGAGACATTGGATTTGCCAATGTTCTGATCTCCTTGTTTCTTTATGCATTATTGTTCATAGTGGCCATACTTCTTGTAGTATTTGCACTAAATATTGGACTTATTGATCCATCTCTTGCCTATCCCCCTCTGACTTTGAGAGTTGTGAGAGTGTGTTTAGTGATCTAAGTGTTCATCACTGGTTATGTCCTATGTATGAGAAGACCCCTAGCCTCTTATTCCTCTACCTCAACCTCATATGCCTCGACCTCTGTTGAGGGAAGCTTGGGCGTTGAAAGAATTTGTAAGTGACTCTTCTTATTGATTGAGTCAAGCTTCATGAGATTGAAGGGATCTAGTTAAATCCTCTAGGGTAAACTGAGGCATATATTTTGCTTCTTCTATGGAAGTCACCACCATAGTAATTTTCTTGGTGAGACACCTTAGAATCTTCTAAACAACTACCCTTTGTTCTAGAGGTTCACCATAGGTCTAAAATTGGGTTACAATGCCTAAAACCCGAGTCATAAACTGATCTACAATTTCTGTTTCCTTCATATCCAGACTTTCAAACTGAAGTCAAAGGGTTTGCAATCTTACCATTTTTACTTTGTCAAAGGGTTTGTAGACATTACAACTAGAGAATTTGTATCAGGTTCTTTGAACTCGGTTTCAACCATATCCCAAAATTTGTTGAGCTGGAGAAACATCTTCATCTTGATAGACCAAAAATCATAGTTCTTACTATTTAGTATGGGTCTAGATATCTGCTTCAAATTTGAGGTGCTTGTGCTGGTAGTAAACATCTTTATAATTCTTTACTCGATCAGATTATCCACTTGTTTTGTCAGCTATTTCAGGGGGGTTTGAGGTGTATTCATTGTAGATCTTGTGGTTCTTAAATTTGTTCCAATAGTAGCAGTTGATGACACTTGTGATGCACTAGATGCATTAACTCAAGAAAACCATATTATAATGTACTAATTGTTGACGTGGTTCAAGTTGCCATTGGATCAAATGCAATACTAAATAAAAATGGTGTAGATGTCGATGTCATTGATCCTGAAGATAAGAAAAATATAGGACTTGTGTTTGTTGTGCCAACATAAATTTCCCCTACCACCGATGGTTTCCCAAAATATGTCTCTCTTGTATAAGCAGAAGCAGTAACAGTGGTAGACTGTGTTGTCCGACTAGATGGAGCAAGCAAAGGAAACTTTGAATTGGCATCAACCAGGTTTGTGTTCATTATTATATTGATTTAGATTATTGGTTTGTAGAGATCCTTTCTCATTACATCTACTGTAGATATAGCTATTATTTCTTGGTGGGTTGCTTGGAGCTACCTCTCCCCCTTTTGACGTTGAAGACCATTGTGGAGTTGCGATATTTTCTCTAAAATGTTGTGCATGATCCATATATTTTTCCTTACATGGATTTAGTATCATTGTTGAATACCTATGTGGATCTATTACTTTGATTTAAGACTGATATCACATTCTTTTTGAAGATTGGTTGCTACATTTCAAAATTTTGAAGTACGGTAATGTGGAGTTGCTCGAGACTACTGAAGTCCACAATGCATCATTGTTGTGGAAACCCTAATTTGTGCATGGCTTAAGCTTTGGAGGAGATACTATACGTTTGAATCAATTTCAAATTTCTTGGTTACGTATGTCATTTTAAAGAGTGCATATCACATTATTTTATTTGGAAAACTAACCGAGCCAAGGAACTATTGTTGCGTTGGATATTGTTGATATCCTTGGTGCTCATTACTGCTTGTGGGTACCCATTTTTATGTGATGTGTTCTTCACCATTCACTATGATAAAACAATGGAGACTTTCCCTCCTCTATTCATAAGATTGAACACTTATTTGTGGATCATTCATTGTCATGTCGGGGGAGGGGGGGGTCATCAACACTACCAAAGGCACAATTGCACTCATTTTGTGAGTTGTTTGGCATATCCACCCAAGACATTGTCAGAATAGTAGAGTCAAGCTAAACTAATTAACCTATCTAAGCAACCAACAACATATCATAAAAGATAAGAACAAGAAAAGAAAAGGACAACATAACACTGATATACGTGGTTCACCCTATAATGGGTTACATCCATGGGAAGGTAGTCTTCTATTATCTCTAGAATGTCTTCTCCAATATTACAAGAGAGAAAAGCATAAATACCTTAAAGAATATAGATGATGTACAACAGTGTCATAATAGTACCACTACTACATCAAGAATACATGATATGTAGAGACTCACTTGACCTTATTATATACTAAGAGATGATGAGGAATTACTCTCACATATTGCATGTGGGATAATATAATTCTCAAAAATGACATATCTTAATACAATACCATGGACAAATACTCTACACAAGTAAATACAACACCATATAACTATGGGTTAAATGTATTACTCTTTTACATAAGATTGTAGACAACTTCCAACATAATACAAAGACATTATTACCTTCCAAGGAATATAATATATTCCAACACTCCCCCTTAATAATGGTTGGGAGAAGGGCCCACACTAACACTAAGGAAGGAAAGAGTCATTACTACTCCCCCTTGATGACAACTTCCAAAAGCTACAAATAAGAAGAACACTTCGGCTGATGGAATTTGATGATGAACAACCGCTTCTCACTGAATCATGAAAGGGAACAAGAACTAGGTTGTACGGTGAAAGACCCAACAATAAAATGCCGAGAACATGTGACGGAATCCAATCGCAAGATGCCCAGATCACCACAAGAATCATCACAACCATACATGATAGATGAAGAACTCTGATATAACATCCACACCAGTGAACAGATACCTTTTGACGACCGATACAACAGAACATGTGGCTAAGAACATCACAACAGTGTACAAAAAAAACCCAGATGGCCAATACACATGCGGATAACATACATTCTTCCAATCTAGGTGCAATATAAATATTTGTAGAAGACCTCAAACATCGAAGAAACAAGACCCCAATGCTCTATACATCGAAAATGATATCATACAGATGAACATCATGACTTTAACAGTAGAAGATGGTGCTTCATTATTCCTGGAATAAGGTGAAAGCCTAAACAAAGAACTTATCTGCACAAGAACTCTCAAGATTAAAGCATATAAAGATCATAAAACAAAGGTTAGCAAACATCATATAAAAGAATGACAACATAATATGATCAAATAAAAGATTAACTTGCTCATTAAGGAAAATGAAGTTACTTTTACACATTAAGTGTCAGCCACTACATATAAATAGTGAGCCAAATATTTCACTTCAATATGTAAAATATTAGTCATCAAGTAACTAATCTAAAGCATAGGTGTATTTCTTATTAGTATGATGTTAATATGCAAGAGATGAATGCCCTTAAAATGTCAATGCTTCCATATAGGAACGTTAGAGACAAGTAGGAACAAGATAACCTCTGCAATCATAAGAAGTAATTAAAGAAGCATCACCAGTCATATGTTTAGATGAATCAGAATCCATTATCCATTCCATGTTAGAAGAAGAATTATTAGGAAAAACAACAGATGCACATAAGGCTACTTGATAGTCATTAGAGGTTTTCTTTTTAGCTTTAGCCATTAAACGTTTTGCTTTAAAACAATTCTTTTCAGGATGGTTAGTTTTACCACAATGTTTACAAGGATCATACACTTTCTTCTGTTTATAGTATTTTCATTAGAAGCATGAGAAGCATGTCCAGAATTAGTATTAGAAGGATCAGAACCTTTAACATTATTAAAACTTTTCTTATGATTGTTATTAAGTGCAGTTAGAGCTTTATTAGGTGTGAGTTGTTCTGAAACAATTAACCATTCTTGCTCATTGATCAATCCTTCACTAAAATCATCAAAAGTTTGCTTTGTAGTACTTTGAGACAATTCTAGAGCTCTATTCCTAGTTTGGATGAACATATCAAAACAAGATGGAATTTTACGTTCTACAAGAATAATAAAGGCAGTGCCAGTTTTCTTGTAATCTTTACCACAACTATTTAATTTCTCATTTAAAGTTTTCAATTCAGCAAGATATAAATTAACTCTTTCAAAGTCAGCACGTTCGAGGTCAAAGATCTTCTTTTCAAGATAATATGCAGAAACATCATCAGATTTATCAAGTAAAGAGAAAAGAATTTTCCATACCTGAACCGGGTTGTCTTCTACCTCAATACTTACCTGAAGACTATCTGCAACAATTTGACCAATGACCCCCTTTGCTTGATCACTTTTAGCTTCCCATATAGCCAAATCATCATCAGTAGTAGGTGTCTTGTGTTCACCATTAACTAGCCTCCAAAGATTCTTACTCCTAAGAACATCAATCATATTTCTCTTCTAGGAAAGATAGTTAGAACCAACTAATTCAGGAATAGAAGCTACTTCGAAGTCATAATGAGTGAAAATTTGTCAAAAAATAAGAAACCCTAAATATTGAAAAACTATAGAAAAAAGTGAAGAACTTGAAAAAAGTTTTACTGATCTAAATATGCAAAAGCACAGTTAGAAACACAGTAAAGAAAAGAGGAGAAACTTTCATTTACAACCCTGTAAAAAAATGTTCCCAGAAAAGCCCAGTCTTCTGTTCTGGTCACGTAGATGGATCCAAAATGGTTGCTCCAATTCTAAAAACAGGTTATAATAACAAATCCGGTAATAAATGACCAAGTTACGACCATTTTTATAACTATCGTTTTTATTAGCGAAAGGAAGCCCAAAATGCCCAGTTTTCTATTTTGGTCTCTGGGGTGGATCCAGAATGGATGTTCCAATTCCTAAAATAGGTTATAATAAAAAAACATATAAAAAATGACCAAGTTATAGCCCTTTTGTATAACTTCCATTTTTATTACTGAATGGAAGCCTAGAAATACCCAGTTTTTTGTTCTAATCGCGTGGGTGAATCCAGAATGACATTTCCAATTCCCAAAACAAGTTATAATAAAAATTCCGGTAAAAATTGACCAAGTTACGACCCTTTTTTATAACTACCTTTTTTATAATCGAAAGAAAGATCTCCTTGAGGAGAGCCCTGAAATCATGTAGATCTACAAAAAAAACATCAAGAAACCCTTGAAAAAATTCTGCAAAAATCTTACACAACAAGTTAGGGTTAGGGTAAAAAAAAATGCAGAAATATGCCCAGATCTGAAGAGAATCCTAATGGCTACCAGATAGAAAGAAAATCTACAACAAAATGACAATGCCCAAATGATAATCGTTATTGATTGAAAGCTATAGAAGGTATTAGATCATAGCAACCCACTTTGATACCATGTAAGGTTTGTCGTTACACCAAAAACTGCAGATATTGATGAACATTTGAAACCCAGCACAAGGCCCTATCACCAGGAGTGGTGGTTAGTCCACTTATTTTATATTCCCAGAGGTGAGACGGTTATACTGTGTGGAGGTTATATCAATACTCCAACACCCCACCTCCGGCGTAGCTCGGGGGAATTGAACCTAAGACCTATGCTCTGATACCATGTTAGAATAGTAGAGTCAAGCTAAACTAGTTAACCTATCTAAGCAACCAACAACATATCATAAAAGATAAGAACATTAAAAGAAAATGACAAGAGAGCACCAATATACGTGGTTCACCCTAATGGGTTACATCCACAGGAAGGTAGTCTTCTATTATCTCTAGAATGTCTTCTCCAATCTTACAAGAGAGCAAAGCACAAATACCCCAAAGAATATAGATGATGTACAACAATGTCACAATAATACCACTACTACATCAAGAATACATGATATGTAGAGACTCACTTGACCCTATTATATACTAAGAGATGAGGAGGAATTACTCTCACATATTTCATGTGGGATAGTATAATTCTCCAAAATAACATCTCTTAATAAAATACCATGGACAAATACTCTACACAAGTAAATACAACACCATATAACTATGGGTTAAATGTATTACTCTTTTACATAATATTGTAAGCAACTTCCGACATAATACAAAGACATTATTACCTTCCAAGGAATATAATATATTCTAACAGGCATGCTCTATTCATGTAAGTTGTGGAATGGAGGATCAGGTTGATTGCTCAATTTTTGCTTTCTTTCTCTAGTCAAAATAGATTTAAGGAAAATGAAGCAAGGGATTCAAACCTTGGTGCTGAAGAAAGGTTGTCATTAAAGTAAAGGAAGTTCCTGCTCAAGAAGTAGAATGTGGCAAGTTTGTTGTTGAGAAGGAGAAAAAATATAAAAATAGGGATATCATTGGAGATCAAGGAGAAGCCACAATTGCTCGGCTTATCGGTGATGTTATTTTTAAAGAGAATCATAACTCACCAAAAGGACAGAGAGGTAAAGAATTCAATTTCAACAATCAATTCAGTTTCACTTTCAATTATAACTTACAAACAATTATTTTTGTAAGTTCTAATTCATTTATTGTACCTACAATTGTTTTTTTATGTGTCAAAACAAGATTGAATTGAATTGTAAATTGGGCGCATTTTCGGGTATTATCGACACCCTTTATGTCATGAGTTTTAGTTGTTGGGTTTGTTTGAGATTGCCTTGTTTGTAAAAGGGATGAGTTGCAAGAAGCCCTTCATTAGTTGAGTGTTTATCAATGGTGTGATTAAATAGTTTAGTAGAGTTATTGAACACTCTACTACTTTCTACTGTCAACACCATTGTCACTATCGACAAGATCACACTCACTCACATCCAATATTGTGTAAAAAATTCACAAGACACTCTTAATTTTCAACAAATTGAGTTGCATCTCCAACATGATGAAAAACAACATTTTGAATTGGTTCATGTTTAGAACAATCCTCTCCATGATCTCGTTCAACATCCTACACAAAATGATGCCACTTCAGAAGCCATTAGTGGAAATTTAAGGTATAAAATGAGTCTCCTTAGGAAAACAATAAAATAATATTTATTAATTTTGGAGGAAGAAAAAAAAATGACTTTTTTGTTCATATTTTCAACATATCTCCTTATATTTTTACTCAAATTTTGAGCAAGAGCACTTGTTAGATTTGGAATTAAATTATGCATCCAATGAGTACCCACAATCCATACTTTTGAAGGACCATGTTTCCCCAAAAACAAGAAATCCCTACAAAAACGTGATGATGACATCAAAAGTATGGAGTGTGAGTACTCATTGGATGCATAATTTAATTATGCATCCAATGATCAGTGCTCCCTTTCAAAATTTGAGTAAAAACATGGGGAGATATGTTGAAAATACAAACAAAAAATAGTTATTTTTTTACAAATATGTCAAGTCAACCATTATGATTGACTCATTTTATTGAAATTCTATTGATTCTTGAATTCCAACTCATTAAGAAATTATGATGGCTCATTTTCTTATTAGGCCCATTTTAGACCCCAAATTTCCTCTAATGCATGAGAAAATTAGTGACACCCCATCAAAAGTGAAAGAAAATGAAGATGAAGACATGCATAGAAAGGTTCCACTTGTTCCTTCCAAGCCCATCATCAGGCCATGGGAAGAGATTAGCCATAACAAGCATATAAATGGTCTTGGCTATGATAAGGAAGTGACACCCCACATTCCTGATTTCTCCAAGCCTATCCAGTTATAGAGTGTTGGATTTGTCAATGAGAGTTCATCCATGTTAGTTAAGAGTTTGGCATGCCAACACTATGATTGATTTGGCCAAATGAAAGATCAATGCTTTGATATTAACCCTTGTAAGCATTGTGGAAATCACATCCCTTCTTCAGACATATGCTTCATTATGAAGAAACCTGCAAGAGAGAAGATTCACTATGGGTGGATTGCTTCTTGGAAATGGTCATTAATAGCCAAGAAGATATATAAGTCATACCGAAGAGTTCATTCACGAGTATTGACACATCTTGCAGTTGAGACATCTTCTTCTCCTCAAATTGTTCCTAATAGGGGGGAACAATAAACAGTTAGAAACAAGCGAGAAAGAACAAGCAAGTGAGAACAAGCGATCCTACATCGAATCTAAAGCCTTGATCCTGCCACACTCAGAGTTGTATCCATAGCCAGAGCCATGAATATTTACCAAGTAGTATACATCATATTCTACTAGCATGTCAAAATGTTCCAGGAATCTTTAAGCCTTCGAGCCAAGTTCAAGTGTTTGTGGTTAGCTTAAAACCACTCATTTACTAGAAGACAAACAACTTCTCAGTAGCCATTCATAACGTTCCGAGAACCTATGAGCCTTCAAGTCAAGTTCCAAGGTTCATGGTCAACCTTAAACCACCTTCATGATTCATTTTATAGCTATTGAGATTGAGAGTTTGTGGTTATATTAAACCACCCATGTAGTAGGATACTTCAACTTCTACTATCCCCGTTTGGTTTGTGGTCAGGCAAAACCATCAATTCATAGAGCACGTGTACTTAGCAAGAGAAGTCATCTTATGATAACTTGCTTGGCACAGTCAAATTGTCAAGCCTTTTAGTCAACTCTCTATTCTCGAGCTCATATAATCCCCTTCGGATCAAGGGAGGAAATGTTGAGAACCTAATCCTTAGGGTTAGGTATATTCACGTGAAATGAGGATTAAGAGTCAAGTAAATATGAAAAATCATGGAGGAGTCCAAGAGACACCTTGGAAATTTGGAACCCAACGATCCTTTCTCATTGTATATATACGTAGATTTAGCTAATGAGAAAGCATAGTGTGTGTTCACGCCTATCAGCTTTCCTTTGTGTTTGTGCTTATGAGTATTTGGCTTTGTGTGTACGCCAATCTTCCTATTTTCCCAAGTGGGAAACCTAACAAATGGGAACTTGATAGAAGACGTAAATGAATTATGGAAAGGTAAGTATATATGACCTAAATATATAAAATGTATCGTCGTATTCAAATTGATAAAAAGGTCAAGGGTTGTAGGTACAGGGAGGGGGGAGGGGTTGTGAGGTTGTTTATGACCTTAAAGGAAAAAAATAACTAGAATAAAAATAGGGTCTAGGATATTCCTCAAATAAGGAGGTGATGGGATCTATCTATATTCTAAGTATTATCCATTCCAACACAAAAAGGAAATTGCAAAGTCACAATTATCGATGATTCAATTATTATAATAAGGACACCGCACCATCAAAAAATCACTGCAAATCTAAAACTCTCTATATTATGTCAAGGAGTGATAGTGGCGAGAAAATATTATGCCTCCATATTATTTTTCCACTTCCTCTGCAATCTAAACATGGAGGAAGGCCTATAAGCATATATTGGAGCCATATTAGGAATTGGTTTCATGTACAAAAAAGAGGGGGGAGAAAACTGTGCCTCCCTATGCACACCTCCTTGATGACATTAAAGCACAAAGGAATGACAAAAAAACACACATCATATAATGTGAATTTAAGAGAGGATGACATTAGCTAGCCACCACCCTACATCATTTATTCTTCACTCAATTGACATAATGAATATAATGACGTTTGGTTAGGCCCTTATGTATGGGAACACTTGGAGGTTTGGGGAATTATTAGTGGAATGGAAGGGTCTATATATAAAGGAAAAAAGATCTCTCATATCCCTACATTTTGCATAGATATTTTGGAAGTATAAAGTGAACATTACCATGCCCCATTGCCATTGTAGGTATAAATGTTTCCTTCACTACAACCTGAAGGATGTGGGCAATTGGTTGAAGAAATATGAGAAGGATATTGTAGACACTGGCAAGAATGTGACCTATTTAGTTCTCTAGTGGAATAGATCTAAGGAGGGCTTTGAGAAGTAGTCGAAGGAATAGAAAAAAATTAGGAATTAATGTACTATTGCCATAGGAGAGAACATACTCATCCTTCGCGATTGGAAAGATGAGTCTTGAGAAATGTTAGTTTTATTGAGGGGTCAATAGGTTCAAATGTTCTCTTATAATATATTCATGCAATTGCTAATGTAGTGTATGATGGAATTTCTCAATATCTCACTTGACTCTGTTGCTTATCCTCATTTAAGTTGCATGGACACGTCCATGGATTCAATCTTGTCAACCCTCTTAACAATTCAGTGTTGGTTGTGGAGCTTGATCTTCTAGATCCAGAGATATTATTCAGTTGTGTTTGTACCCGAGGTGTAATGTACACTCATTCCCCCTGCCTTGGGGTTTAGGGGATGTGTGTTGGTCAACATTTTTGTGCACCCATGGTATTGGGTTAATTGTAGTATTTTCCCATGGTATTTCCCCTATAAAAGAAAGCATTGTAACACGACTGTGTATGGTATTATTTTGTATTGGAAGAGAGACTGTGAGAGTGTGAAGAGGAAGTGCAACGGTTTTGCTACAGGTTGTATCCCTTCATCTTTCTGGACTGTATTAAAAGGAATGGAAATTTGTTTGTGGACGTAGCCCATTGTTTGGGTGAACCATGTTATATATGTGTCTCTCTGTAATGTTTTAATGTGTTTTGCAACTTGTTTAATGATTTAACTGTATATGTGTTATTGCTCTGCGGTCTTGTTTTCTAACAATTGGTATCAGAGCCAAAATGTCTATTTGGTTGGTAAACTCGTAGGAAAGAAGGGTTCCTGGTTCGAGTGGGAGCAATGGCAGAAGAAGGAAAGTTTAGCGTCAAGAAATTTAATGGACAAAACTATCAGCTATGGAAGATGCAAATGGAGGACTATCTTTACCATAAGGATATGTACCTGCCATTGGGCGAAAAAGCAAAACAACTGGCAGCTATGAAGGATGAAGAATGGGAGGTTCTTGACAGAAAGGAACTGGGAAAAATACGGCTGTGCCAGGCTTCGTCAGTGGCCTTCAATATTTCGAAAGAAAAAACAACAGAGGGTGTGATGAGTGCATCGAGTAAGCTCTACGAAAACCCTTGGCTTCTAACAAGGTATTTTTAATGAAGCGTTTATTTAGTATGAAGATGTTGGAAGGTGGATCTATTGCTGACCATTTAACTGAGTTTAATACACTTACTAGTCAGTTAAGTTCTGTAAAAGTGAACTTTGATGATGAGGTTAGGGCTCTTCTAATGTTGTGCTCATTGCCAGAAAGCTAGAATAGCTTGGTCATGTCTATAAGTAACTATGTCCCTAGTTTAAACACTCTTAAGTTTGATGATGTTGTTGGTGTTATTATTAGTGAGGAAATGTGAAGAAAAAGCATAGGTGAGACATCAGGTAATGTCACGTCCCCATGCCTCCGACCGACGAAGAGGATGCGACCCATGGCATTAACCATCCGGGCTAAGAGCCCCATGAACATGTACATGCATAAAATTGCTGAAACAGAATGCTGAAAGAAATGCATTGAAGGAAAACATGCACATTTGCAATTGTTTATCATACACAGATGCAATTATTTATCAGGCACAGCGGAATTCAACGTACATTCATACATGCATTCATTCAACATGTTCATAACATTCATTAACAGAAAATATGGTTGTAGAAGTAAAAATGGACAAGATCACTTATCTTATGATGAACTCGTTCCGCAACTAGCTATGACGCTACAACGTTCCACCCAACCATAGGCCAGCGTTCTCCTTAATCTCTCAGTAGCGCTGCCACCCCCGAGCTACGCATGATTCTCCAAGGAATAAGGGAACTAGCAGGTTGACACATAGCAAAGGATACACAAAACATAGCCAAGCCAACATAGTTGGGTTTATCAGGCCATCCAAGAGTTGGGAAAGGCTAAATGCTAAGCTGGTGAGCTCATTACAGAGCCAAGAAAACCTACACTAGAACTAGCCTGGCTTCTAAGACACCCACACACACCCAACACAAGGAATCAGTCCCTTCTCTGCTACACAGTCCCTCAGGCCCTGCATTCCCTTCTAGTGCTCTTCAGGGGTTGTGGAAAAGAAAGCCATCCCTCTAGCTCTGTCTGTGTGGTTTCCAATCACCATGTCATTAAGCAAACCAAGCCCCCATCCTTGCTCCCTACATAGTCCGAAGACCAACCATTGCACACATGCAATCAATCAGCTGATATAGCTTAAGACAGGGAAGCCAATTCCTGAGTCATTCTTGGCCCTATCATGGCCAAAATGACTCTCAAGCAAATTTACAACAGTCCCCAAAATGTAAACAAGACCACGGAAAACTCAGCCAACAACGTGGGGAAAATTAGCGACCTGATCTGAACAGTGAAGTCACCAAGGAGCTTACATAGTCCAAGGATGGAAAGAAAAACCAAGTTCACAGCTGGGTAGAGGCAACATATGTATAGGCCATGAATTGGTAAGGAAAAACATACACATGACCGAAAACGCAAATGGTCCTTCACAGGGAAACCGTGGATGAAAACGCACAGCGCCCAGCTCGCTGTGTGAGCCCAAAGTATAAGAATACCTGTGCGTGGGATAATGGACAAAATATGGTCCCTACGTGAGGACGAACAGCTCCTAGCTTGTGCATGGATGAACAGACAACAGAGAGGACGCGAATTGGAAGTGCGTGAGCATTCAGCACCGTCGTGGAGAGAGTAGTGTGTCTGCCTACGGGAGTAAAACCAGGTAAGTCCTGTGCATGGAGGTGAACAGACAGTGGAGAGGATGAAATGAAGGGCATGAGCGGTTTAGCACAATCATGGAAAAAAGAGTGGAATGTCCGCGGGAGAGATGGTAGTGGTTTCTTTTGCCATCGTGAAGTCAACCGTGGGTGGAGTGTGTGTGTGGGCAAGGACTGACAGTCCTGCCACCCCACTCCCAAAAACAATAACTGCCTCAACCACCACCAGCAATTCTTAATGGAGGTGGTTGGGTAAGACAAGGTGGTGATACATGGGTTTTTCCCTCATTGCTCAAGGATTGACAATTTCCCCACCCTTATCCTTGTGAAAATCATGCCCCTTCTCAATTTAGTTGCCGCAATCATAGCTGGTCGGGTTCATTTAATTAATTATGCATATTTACATGATGCTAAAACTTAATATGCGCTACATGCCCCGATATACCATCGGTGACAAATTTAAATCCAAAACATAGCATAACCGATCAATGGTGGGGCCTTGGCCTTTAGCTTTGTACCATGATTATTACAATATATACATCATGTACATTTAATGCAACGGGGCCAAAACTGGGGTGTTACAGGTAATGCGTTGACCATGGAGAGCATAGGGAGACAAAATGAGAGAGGAAGGAGCCCAAGAAATCACAGCAAGTATAAAAAGGGAAGATCCAAGTCCAGATTCGGAAAAATAGAGTGCTGGAACTATGGTAAGAAAGGACATCTGAAGAAAGACTGCCGAGCACCAAAGAATAAAGGTGAGAGGCAACAAGAGACTACTCTAGAAGCGAATGTAGCAGTTGATGTGTTACAAGATGATTTGATTCTTGCATTATACAATACTAGCGATTACTGGGTAGTAGATTCAGGGGATTCATGTCATGCTACACCCCATAGGAAATTCTTTCATGATTATGTTCAAGGTGATTTTGGACATGTTCTATTGGGGGATGACGAACCATGTAAAATTGTTGGAAAGGGTAAGGTACAGATTAAGTTAAATAAAAGAACATGCCACTAGTTTTAAATAAAACATGGCATAATACATCATATAGAATGGTAAAATTATTGAATACACTTATGAAATTACATCAATGGTAGTTACACCTTCACAAGGCACTTCATTTACAAGTGTTCAAGGGAGGGTAAGAGGGATGAGCCCTTTCTTCCTTTGACAATATCAATTGCAAGTGAAAAATATGATTCAATACAATTCTTAGAAGAAATAAACACTGCCTCTAAATATTTAGGACATCCCTAAGCCACTTATAACTCTTACGCATGCACAATAATCAAATTTTCCTATATATGGGGGAGATTAGGAAAGCCTTATTAAGGGAGGCTAACAAAGAGATGAAAGAGATACCACTCTTATTCAAATTTATAATTTATCATTATAGATTATTCAAAATGTGTATGACAACCTTAATCAAGCTTATTATGGTGCTCTATTTTCATCCAGTCCTTTAAACCCTCAAAATTCATTAAAACATACCCAAACATGCACCTACAAGACATGACCATAGTTGACAGAGAAATGTTCACGACTCTCATGAACAAGAAGGGAAAGTGGCCATAATTTTAGTAAAGGGAAAGCATGGCCACCCTCCAAAAATATTAGAAAAACACTTGAGAAAAGGCCCTTGTTGCACAACCAATATCTCTCAAATAGAAAAATAGGTTTTGATAATTTTGGTGAGAATTTTCATCGATATCTTTATCTCCTATATACCTAAATTCATGACTACACTTTGTAGTTTTGGAGATATAGATTGATATTTATAGGTTGGTTTGCATAATCTTGTGAGGCACACAATTCAATATTTTCCCCCTTTTTAAAGCCACATGAGTCCTTCCACTTCAACCCACTGATTGTGGATGCATAAGGTGAGGTTTATTCATATAAACATTTATTTGAAATAATTTTTTAAATTTTGACTAGATTCACATACAAAATATCAGAAAATATAGATTGAGGGAAATGAGGTGCATTTACAAATAAAGGTTCAGTTTTACTCTCCTCAACAAAGTAGAATTATTGCGACACAATACACAGTTTCATATAATTCATAGAACCCATTTATCAATCATAAATGGACAAGGAAACCTTTCCTTTACTCAATTATTTTGGTAAATTGTTGTCAGGTAAAAAATTATAACACTTTGATATACATGTTTTCCACATGGATTAATCAAAGAAAGAATACACCATCTATAGAAAATTTGTACTCAAAATATCATGATAATGATATCATGTACTCTGACTTCATTATATAGTAATGCATTCATAAATAAAATTAATAAAAAGTACACTTATCTTTTCCAAGATGAAGCCCCAAGGAAATTAACTGTGGGGATATTGATTTCCTCCCAAACATAGGCTATTTCAACGTATATTTACACTCTCATTCTAGGATATGAGACCACCAGGGAAAACAAGATTGTTAAGATTTCCAAAATCCCTCTTTTTCTCACTAAGGGATTCTCTTAAAACTCTATTTTTAACAATCTATTTTGAGCCTGACAGAAGTTCAAAGAAGGCCCCATTCCTTTAAAAACACTGGGTGAACACCATTCAGGTGGGTAGAGGCTCCTGGTCCATGATTTAGAACTGTTGGACAATGAAAAAAGAGTAACGACCGGCCGTGGTTTTCCCCCAAGATGCGGGAGGATGATCAAAATATGGCTTTCGCGGGGTCCGTTAAAGCAAGGAAACAAATGAAAAGTCAAGATCAAAACAAAGCCCAATCAATGTCCTGGAACAGTTTTGTTGAGAAAACATGCTCGATGGAAGGAGCTTTTCCAAATTGCGAAAAGGTTAAAGGTCGGAAACATTCGATGGCAGAGATGAGATCAAAGGAAGATCTATAGTCTCAATCAATTTCGCAAAACGGACTTGTGCGGGTAAAAATGCGATTTCAAATCGTGAAAGGTGGTCTCGGCCCCGAAGAATCAACGGTCTTGATAAAGAAAAGAAGAGATATATGGTTGTGGTCCATTTCGCAATGTGAACTAGCAAGGTTGAAGATCAGAATTTCACACTGCGAAAAGTAGTGGGGCCCACTCGGATCGACAGTTACATGGAGATGTCGATCGCAATCGATGATCGAGGGCCAGCCTTGGTCTAAAACTGTTCTTTGAATTTATAGAAGAAAGTTGGCAGTAGAAATGATGGAACGTGAATGGTGGGTGTAAAATATTCCTCAAATATGAAGGCTGAGAACACTTCCCGGGTACAGGCTTCACATCCAGTGTGGAGATGATAGCAAAGGAGACGTTCACACATGTAGTCTGCCTCCTTGCAGATTGGCAGATTCCTCGATGCCATTTGTAGCATGCACGCAAGTAAAATCATCCCTTTGGTAGCAGCTTTTTGTGTGAGTTGGCCTACGAAAGTAAGGAAAGTAATCGGCGAATCTGCTATTCATATGAGGAAAGAGCCAGCATGAATGGGGAAACCATTCCATTTCCTACATCACAAGAGTGAGGAAACGTGGGAGCATCCACTTCATGAAATTCACATCATGGATCAATTGTACAAGGTGGCATCCAAAAAATACTTCCCATAGCAGACGGTAAAGCGCCACGGCCCATGAAACGACGTGGCTAAGATATCCATCAGGAAAAGGATCTCTTTGCTTGCACCCTCACACATGCTGATACCAAAAACAATAGATGACAGAATGTGTAGGAATGTTGACTGGTCATTGAAGAGGTCAGTCTCAAAAACTGATATATTTTCCTTCAAAACATTGGGGATGAGCTAGCATGTCTCCAGAACTTGTGTTTTTTCCACTTCACAAATCTGAAAAATCCCAAAGAGTTTGATGATGAAGATCTAGTTTGAGAAGCTTGTCCATCTGGGTGTGTTGATGGTTGGTGAAAAAACTTCCACACTCGCCCGTCACCTTGGCATTGCATGCCAAGAATGACAACAACCATCGGGGCACAAATGTGATACCTACACCTCCAACAACGCAGGGTCTGGACACTTACTTCTCGTAAGTATTGTTCCAGGAACCCCTGGTACCATTGTGTTGTAGCTGCAATCGTTCTCCCCAAATTTCTTAAATTTTGGGCCCCTCCTTATGATTCAGCGTTGCTTGTAATCATTGGATCCTTGAACCTTTTAGTCGGATTTTATTTTCAAATGATTTTACAGATTGGTTTTTAGCCGGTTTCAAGGGTTGCCTGTGTTTGAATTTTGTGATTGATCGCAGATGTGAGTTGGTTTACTAGCCGGTGATAAATTGGATCTTTTGTTCTTTGAGTCCGCGGTTTCAGAAGTAAAATTGGTTTAAACCGTTGATGATTTTCTAATAGTTTTTAAACACTTAATAATTTTTTGGGCGTCATACTATGTTTGATCGGTGACTGTGGTCCTTTTCTCGTCCACCCTTGCGGATCCCAAAGCGACTTAGCGCCCGAAGTGAAAAGACCTCCGCTACCGCTGCAGGTCACTTGTTCGTTTTCTTTTTCCTTTCCCACCATTGCGGCTGTGTGAACCAATTGGCTTCCGAAGTTATCATCGTTCTGACTTCCGATTTAAAGTTTTCCCACCGGCGGATTGGTCTACCCTTCCGACGTCAGTATTTTGAGTCGCCGAAGAGTTTCCTGTTGACCATCATTGGTTAGGTTTGTCGAACCTGTAGGTGGACGAAGTGGTATAAGTGATGCACCTGCCCATTTCTTGTGGATTAGCCGCTTTAATTGATTTAATTTGACGTTTCATTTTAGTATGAAATCCTGGTGAATGATGCACGATTGATCAATTGCAGAAAAATCCAAAAGATTGCTCATATTTCCGTGGCACGAAGATACAGATGGGAGACAGGAACTCAAGGGGCGAAATGAATAGCAACAGGGACACAGATCTGAAAGGTCCAGCAGTTACCCAACTGATCATGAGCATACAAAGAAAAGGTGGAGAGAGGGATACGAAACGTTCGAGAAACCGAAAGGTCATATGTTTGGAGGGTAGCCCAAGCGGTCTGTAGTTATAGTTTAAATATTTGAAAGTAGAACTGGGACAGGGAATTTTTCCCTGGAAAAAATTTGTAAACCATTTGGTTGTAAGAGGAACTATTTTGTTTTACAATCAGAAACTGCAACTTTTGCCTGTTGGAGAAAGCGTAATGTGGAATGTATCTATGTGATTAAATGAACAATGTTGAAGGGGAACTATTTCATTTTTAGCTGTGTTTCATTAACTGTGAGAGTGTTTTAACTTCCTAAACCTATGTTCTTGTTTGAATGCTTTTCAATATATATTGTGATGTTTTCCACTGTGAGTAATAAAGGTTGTTCATAAACAATTGGCTATCTAGTTGTTCAAATATCTGTAATTGTTCATGTGTCTTGAAAGCAGTATAAGCTATCTATGACTTTTCATGATGCATGTACTAAATAGGTTACTCACCATTGAATGATAGTTCTGCTCCCTAGGGATAGATAGTTTATTTAGTATTTATTTTCTGCATGATCTGGATGCTTGCCAGTTCTAAGACGAGAGGTAAGAACCTGCGCATCACATTGTCACTACTCTTTGCATCTTTATCACTCTGCATTGTTAATTAGGCATGTGCATTTCATAATTTAAGTCAAAAAACAAAAAACTTGGTGGATCGGGCCGTAACCGGTAAAACCCTTTGTTTTGTTACTTGACCTACGGTAGCCGGACCTCAAACTGGATGGATTCCCTACACCAAACAGTCACGGGCTAGTTGGGAACATTGACTGGGGAGAATCCCTTATTGTTGTTGCCTACGAATTTCTAGGCCTCAACAGTTTTGGCGCTAGAAGGAGGGCCGCCAGTGTATGTCTGGCCGAGGAAACCTGTTTTCCCGAGACTATTCCACCGGTAACAGTTCTGAAAGTAGTGGGATTCATAATCCAATTCTGGAAGAAAGAAATAGAGAACATTTATATGCTGTTGGCAATGAAGTTGTTAATGATCTAAGAAGACACACCAGGGAATATGTAAAGAAGATTGGAGGATTGCCAATCATCCCTGAATTGCCTAGAAGAGAGTATAAAAAGAATGATTGTCCTGTAGCGGAAGACTTAGTGCTGGTTGGGGATTGGGAAGAACTTGTAGAAATAGCCTTACAGGAAGTTGTGCTACCTTTGAATCAAGAAGGCCCAGATACCCCTCACAGTTCTCTCGCTCATACTCCTATTGGATCACCTCCTCACTCTCCACCCAGACTCATGGTAGGCGTAAACGCAAATCAACCACCTAACCCACCTAATCCACCACCCGCATGGAGAGCCAGATCACCATTAAATCTAACACCTCCATTACACGACCTACCTCAAGCCTTTGACAAGATGTTGCCCAAGTTCGACCCAAATGAGAAAATACTAGTAGATGATCACCTACAAAGTTTTTAGTTGGCAATTGAAGGATTAAGGGCCGGGGAGTATGAATATGTAGTCTGCAGACTGTTCCCACATACCCTTAAAGGAGCTGCAACATCATGGTACTTTGGGTTGCCTGCTAACTCTATCCTTGATTGGGATACCTTTGAAAGAATTTTCAGAAGTAAGTATGCAACTCAGAAAACTCATGCAGCCCTCATGAAAGGGCTATGCGCCTTGAAGAAAGAAAGAAAGGAAAAGGTGCACAGTTTCACACAAAGGTTTGCAGCCTATCTCAATAATTTTTTTGAAACAGATAAACCTTCAGACAAAGTTCTGATTGAATATTATACTTCAACTTTAGGCCCTGATTTGGCCATGTTTGCCAAAGGTAGGGCCAAGCCTACTTTGACGGAAACCTATGAAGAGGCAGAAGTAGTGGAAGCTGAAAGAGAGAGTATTGAAGATTATCCAGAACAGTCAGGAGAGAAAGGTGCAGGAAGGAAAGCCTTATTGTTTACTAAGCCTAAGGAAGAGAAATCACCAGATTATGAAAATATGGCAAAGATGATGTAGAAGCTTTCCAACAAAATCATAGATTTGGAGAAAGAGAAAGAAACACAAAAGTTTTATAAGCCATATTATAAGAAAAGAGAGGATAACAATCAGTCTCAACCTCCTCCTCACAATACTGCATCTATGAATTTAACAGAGGTAGGCATGGACAATTTTTTCACTTTCCACCAACAGCCACACTCTAAAAAGAATTGTCCTCAATGGATAAATTCGATGACGTTGGTCATGAATCAGCTGTTGGATTCTAGATTAACAGAAGATGGAGATGAAGAGAGAAAAGAGAATACTATGTCAACAAAGGAACAAGAAGAGGAAACCATGGTTTTGTGGGATTCTGTTTCATTATTTGATGTTGAAGAGGAAAAGAATCAGGGCTATAAGGACGTCATGGATACCAACGTGGCAACAAGGAGCCAAGCGCCAATTAAAGAAAACAATCTCATTCTACCAAAGATCAAAAGGCTGCAAAGAAATGTAAAGAAGTTTCAAAATAAATCCTTAACCGATAAGATTCCAGAATTCACTATTACCCGCCAATATCCTAGGCAAAAAGACACGCTGGCCAAGCCCAATGAAGAAAAGATGACTGCTGATAAACCGCACTTCATTGAGCCACAGATGGACTATGATATCGTGGAGGACATAAAGAAAATAAAGGCAAACGTTTCACTGTTTGAAATGTGTAAAGTACCACAGCAAAAGGAAAGATTATTGAAAGCACTTGAAGCTTCAGATGAGGGGCTTCCCACTGACAATCAGCCTCAGGAAGAAGAAGAAATCAGCGAAACCAGTGTTGGAGGTAAGTCTAAAAGCAAACATCCACCTTTCTTCCTCACGTTTGAAATTTTCAATCATGATGTACATAACTGCTTGGTAGACTCAGGAGCGTCGGTTAATGTCATGCCAATATCAGTCTGTAAAAGGATAAATGGGCAGCCCAAGCCATCTACTTGGAGAGTTGTTCAGTTGGACAGGATAGATGTAAAGGTAATGGGAGAGATGGAAGATGTCCTAGTCTGTCTGGCATCCAATGATAAAGTATGCCAGGTCATTAATATCATGGTGGCTGATATACCAGACGCGTACGGTCTTGTCCTGAGCAAAGATTGGTTGGCCAAACTAAATGGATATTTTGCCTCGGATTGGTCGCATATGTGGCTGCCGTACAAAGGAAGTCCGAACCAGATCAAGATCTTAAGAGAGCCTCACATGAAATACAATGTCACTCGACTAGAGGAGAAGAATGAACCAGTGGATTCTGTATTGGGAAATTATTTTATCGAATTGGAACCAGGAAATTACCAAGCAAAAGAAGCCAGCAACACATTAGACACTCAGCCTGATCTCCTTCGATTCTCACAAGCTGATGAGATTGACTGTAAAATAGTAGACTTAGCAGTAGGAATAGATTCACATTCAGTTGTTAGTGATTTTTGGACTTTGTTTTTTGATGGCTCTAAGACATTAGAGGGGTCAGGGGCTGGCTGTGTCCTGATCGACCCCCAGAAGAATAAACATTTTCTTTCATGTAGATTAGAGTTTGAGTGTACTAATAATACAGCTGAGTACGAAGTGCCAGTGCAAGGTTTGAGGAAAGCGATTGAATTAAAGGTAAGTAATCTAAAAGTTTTTGGGGATTCTGAAATTATTGTAAAACAAATCCGGAATCAAATACATTGTGTTTCCCCTCACTTGAAAGCTTACCAAAATGAGGTATGCGACCTGCTTAAATGTTTTATTGCATTCATTATTTCAATTCCAAGACTTAAAAATGTAGTAGCTGACTTGTTGGCCACATCAGTCGCTAGGATCGTACCCACTAATAACCGATGTTCTGTTGAATTGCTTTTCAGGCCCTTAGTATCGAATATGATCACCAACCTATGAGTGTTCGACGATGATCAACAGATAATAGAATGCTTAACAAATGACGAGGTGTTCAAAGGGGAGATTATAGATGATGAAGAACATCAGGCTGAGATGAAATATGACAATTTCATCCCTAAAGGAGTTAGAACATTGGAAAGAATGTTCGATTTAAATGAAAAGTTCAGAAGACCAGCCAACGTGAAGACTCACAGCTCATCTCTACAGTTTGAGCTGATAAATTTAGGGACTGAGGCGAGTCCAAAATTTGTAAACCTTGGTAAATGTTGTTCGCCAGCGGAAAGAGACAAGTTCGTCAGTCTGTTTAAACAATATAAAGATGTTTTTTCATGGACATATGAATATTTGAAAACATACGACACCAGCATCATCAAGCATGTCGTCCCCATCAAAGCTGGCGTCAAGCCGTATCAACAACCTTTGAGGAAAATGCATCCAAAATTGGAACCACTGATTCAGAGTGAAGTGAAGAAATTATTGGATGCTAGAATCATTTTCAAGGTCAGACACTCTGAGTGGGTATCAAATATGGTACCAGTAAGGAAAAAGTCTGGAGAAATTAGACTCTGCGTGGATTTCAGAAACTTAAACCGAGCATCAGACAAAGATAACTATCTTGTCCCACCCATGGAGCAATCGCTACAAATGGTTTTAGGCTCTGAACTATTTTCATTATTAGATGGTTTCTCTGGCTACAATCAGGTATTAGTAGCTGAAGAAGACAGATTGAAGACAACGTTCAGGACCAAATGGGGAACTTTTGCCTATAGAAGGATGCCCTTTGGGCTGATAAATGCTGGAGTGACATTTCAGAGGGCCATGGACATAGCTTTCCGTGGATTGATTGGCCGTAGTGCGGTAGTATACCTTGATGATATTACTATATTCTCGAAAAGGAAAGAAGAGCACGCGTTTCACTAGTAAGGAAAATTTTCGAATGCTGTCGGAAATATGGAATCTCACTCAATCCTAAGAAGTGTGTGTTTGCTGTCACGGAAGGAAAGTTGCTAGGTCACATAGTTTCGAAGAAAGGAATCTCTATAGATCCAGAAAGAATTAAGGCTATTGAACAAATCCCCTTGCCCCATAATAAAAAGGGGATGCAATCATTTATGGGAACGATAAACTTCGTGCGAATATTTGTGCCTGATTTTGCTCAGATTGTCAAACCACTACAGCAGATGGTAAATAAAAATGCACTATTCAAGTGGACTGAAATTGAGAAGAGCGCATTCAGCAAAATCAAAACTACTGTTGCACATGCACCCTCCCTGAAAAGCCCAGATTTTGACAAAGATTTTATCTTGTATACCTTTGCATTCGATGATTCACTAGCAGCTGTGCTCACCCAAAAGGAATATGGGGGGGATGAATTCCCAATATCCTTCATGAGTACTAGTCTGCAAGGGGCTGAATTAAACTACCCAACCATCGATAAGCAAGATTACGCTGTATTCAAAGTAGTAAAGCAGTTCAGGCCTTATATTTTAAAAAAACAGAACCAAGGTGATCGTCCCCTACCCAGTTGTAAGGTCTCTTCTTGTACAGAAGGAGTTAGGAGAAAGAAGAGGAAACTGGGTAACAGCTCTTCAAGAGTACGACCTTGAATTCAAGCCAGCATCTATAGTTAAAGGACAAGGGTTGTGCAAATAGATGACTGAAAATGGAAAAAATGAAGAACACGCTTGGGAAGATGAAGCCGAATTACATGTAATGGAGGTATGTCCTGTGTTTACAGCTCCCGAGTCTTGGTATAGACACCTTGTGCATTACCTGTAGGCAGGACTATTTCCAGAACATTGGAGTTCCAATCAAAGAAGGGCGCTGCGTCTTAAATCAGCCTCCTATCAACTTGTTGAAGGAGTACTATTCAGAAAGAATTATGGCAGGGTTCTTCTCAGATGCTTAGAAAAGGAAGATGCGAAAAAAGTAATGTCAGAGTTGCATGAAGGTCCTACTGGGGGACATTATTCAGGAGATACTACAACCCACAAAATCCTCAGGGCAGGTTACTATTGTCCTACGCTCTTCAAAGATGCACATGCACATGTCAGGAAGTGTGATATTTGCCAAAGGTGTAGTGGGAGACAACCTAAAGCAGCAGCACCCCTAAAGCCTGTGATGATCACGGAACCATTCGAGCAATGGGGGATGGATATTATTGGAGAAATAAAACCGAATTCCTCTCTGCAGCACAAGTACATTCTGACCATGACTGATTATTTCACTCGCTGGGTCGAAGCTATCCCGCTGCGCAAGATAAATGAAGATGAGGTCATCAGCTTCCTACAAGATCATATCATGACCAAGTTTGGAGTTCCAGTTTCATTAGTTTTTGATAATGCTAAGTACTTTTTGTCAATTAAATTGACTCATTTGCTCATGATAAAGGGATAAAATTGCATTATTCTACTAATTATTATCCACAAGGAAATGGCCTGGCTGAATCCTCTAACAAAAATCTGATTAGAATTTTAAAGAAGACTGTAATAGAAAACTAGAGGAGTTGGTATGCAGTGCTACCAAATGCCCTTTGGGCTGATAGAGTCACCCCCAAGTTTTCGATTGGAGTGTCTCCGTATACCCTTGTCTACGGTAAAGAAGCCATCCTTCCTCCCAATATCATGCTACCCTCTTCCATAATAGCTCAAGAGTCTAGAGGGTCAGAGAATGAAGTTTTGCAGATGAGGATATGCAATCTTCTGAAAGCTGAAGAGGCTAGATCTAAAGCCAGAGAGCGCTTTAGGAAACAGAAGGGGTTAGTAAAGAGATGGTTCGACAAACATAAAGCTGGAACAAAAGACTTTGAAGTAGGAGACTTAGTCCTCAAATGGGATCACCCCCATGATAAGAAAGGAAAGCATACTAAATTACAGCAGTTGTGGGTAGGCCCTTTCCAGATTGCAGCAAAGCTTGGCCCTTCTACTTATAAGTTGCAAGATCTACAGGGGTGGGAAGAGAACTTACCAGTGAATGGTTTGGTTCTCAAACCTTATTTTTCCTGAGTTTCGTTAAGTTCTTCTGTCTTGTATATAAATAATCTGTTTGGTTGTCTTTTGAGTCATGTTTTTTCAGTTTGTTTAGTTTGATTTTTCTTGATTTCAATAAAGGGAATGAACCCGCGGTTGCATGGAGAACATCAAAATGTTTGGGAATGATCAACATTTTTGGGTTTCAGAATGTGTGTTGCTAAAAGACTTCTTCCAGTTTAGCAGTTTTCTCGAATAAGCTCTGTGTGCATTGAAGTCCTGCTTAACCCCTGTGAAATAAACTGGATTCGAAGAGTCTGGAATACTATGTTGAGGGTCCATCCACGTCACACTTAAAATGTTCTAAGGAGCAACAGCAGAGGACCCATGGAAAGGAGCAAGGTGAACAGTATATTAAATATAAATGATCCCATGCCAAGAAACGAATCCCAAAAGGCAAATAAGAGTCAAAAAACTCCTGTGCAAGCATCATACATCAAAGCAGATGCTGAATCATAAGTACTAAATTGCCGAAAGATCCTCTCCGTCCGTGAGCTGAAACATGAAGTACACCGCTCACAAAAAAGGACACTATGGGATAGAGGATCCTGAATTAAAATTCAGTAAGAAAGGCACGCAGGAGGACTCATATAAAAAGGGACAAAAGCCCAGAAGCACAAAAAAGTGCTAAAATGGCATGGGAGTGAGGAACAAACGAGTATTTCTGTTTACCATATGCTACAACCCTGTGGTGTCCAAGATATCAGCTACCTGAAGACAAAATTAATAATGAAACTCATCCTCTGGCCTCAACAGAGTTATCTGGACTTGAAAATCTTGGTTTCCACTCTCCCAAATTGGACTATCATCAATGATTAAAGGTACACACGTCCGTCATTTGAGAAATCCAGATAGCTGGAAGAATTTAATAGATGCATTTGTTTTTAAACAGTCTGTCACTCAAAGAATAATCACCCAGAGATCTAGGTTCACCGGGTAATCGGCAATTGTTGCAGCTGCAACCGTTCTCCCCAAATTTCTTAAATTTTGGGCCCCTCCTTATGATTTAGTGTTGCTTGTAATTATTGGATCCTTGAACCTTTTAGTCGGATTTTATTTTCGAATGATTTTACAGATTGGTTTTCAGCCGGTTTCAAGGGTTTACTGTGTTTGAATTTTGTGATTGATCGCAGATGTGAGTTGGTTTACTAGCCGGTGATAAATCAGATCTTTTGTTCTTTGAGTCCGCGGTTTCGGAAGTAAAATTGGTTTAAACCGTTGCTGATTTTCTAACAGTTTTTAAACACTTAATAATTTTTCGAGCATCATACTATGTTTGATTGACGACTATGGTCCTTTTCTAGTCCGCCGTTGCGGCTCCCAAAGCGACTTAGCACCCAAAGTGCAAAGCGTTCCGACTGCCGATGTTCATTAGTCTTTTAATCGCATACCTTTAGCCCTTTTCTTCTTCCACCGTTGCGGTTGGGAAATCCATTTAGCGTCCGATGTAAAATGTCTTCTGACTTTCGATTGAGAGTCTTCTCGCCCTCAGGTCTCGTGTCCCTAACCTTTTCACTTCCACTGTTGCAGCTCCCAAATCAATTCGCCACCCAAAGTGAAAAGCGCTCTGCTGCCGCTGCAGGTCACTTGTTCGTTTTCTTTTTCCTTTCCCGCCATTGCAGCTGTGTGAACCAATTGGCTTCCGAAGTTATCATCGTTTCGGATTCCAATTTAAAGTTTTCCCGTCGGCGGATTGGTCTACCCTTCCGGCGTCAGTATTTTGAGCCGTCGAAGAGTTTTCTGTTGACCATCATTGGTTAGGTTTGTCAAACCTGTAGGTGGATGAAGTGGTATAAGTGATGCACTTGGCCATTTCTTGTGGATTAGCCGCTTTAATTGATTTAATTTGACGTTTCATTTTAGCACGAAATCCCGGTGAATGATGTACGATTGATCGATTGTAGAAAAATCCAAAAGACTGCTCATATTTCCATGGCGCGAAGATACAGATGGGAGACAGGAACTCAAGGGGTGAAATGAATAGTGACAGGGACACAGATTTGAAAGATCCAGCAGTTACCCAACTGATCATGAGCATACAAAGAAAAGGTGGAGAGAGGGATATGAAACGTTCGAGAAACCAAAAGGTCATACATTTGGAGGGCAGCCCAAGCGGTCTGCAGTTATAGTTTAAATATTTGAAAGTAGAACTGGGACAGGGAATTTTTCCCTAGAAAAAATTTGTAAACCATTTGCTTGTAAGAGGAACTATTTCGTTTTACAATCAGAAATTGCAACTTTTTCCTGTTGGAGAAAGCGTAATGTGGAATGTATCTATGTGATTAAATGAACAATGTTGAAGGGGAACTATTTTGTTTTCAGCTATGTTTCATTAACTGTGAGAGTGTTTTAACTTCCTAAACCTATGTTCTTGTTTGAATGCTTTTCAGTATATATTGTGATGTTTTCCACTGTGAGTAATAAAGGTTGTTCATAAACAATTGGCTATCTGGTTGTTCAAATATCTGTAATTGTTCATGTGTCTTGAAAGTAGTATCAACTATCTATGACTTTTCATGATGCATGTACTAAATAGGTTACTCACCATTGAATGATAGTTCTGCTCCCTAGGGATAGATAGTTTATTTAGTATTTATTTTTCTGCATGATCTGGATGCTTGCGAGTTCTAAGACGAGAGGTAAGAATATGCGCATCACATTGTGACTACTCTTTGCATATTTATCACTCTGCATTGTTAATTAGTCATGTGCATTTCATAATTTAAGTCAAAAAACAAAAAACTCGGTGGACCGGGCCATAACCGGTAAAACCCTTTGTTTTGTTACTTTACCTATGGTAGCCGGACCGCAAACCGGACGGATTCCCTACACCAAACAGTCACGGGCTAGTTGGGAATGTTGACTGGGGAGAATCCCTTACTATTGTTGCCTACTAATTTCTAGGCCTCAACACATTGCTACCACCAAAGCCTTAGCGGAAGAAGATAGTCCTTGACTGCTCTCTGAACAAGCATTTATTCAGACAGGAGCATCATGGGTCTAAAGCCCACACAGCCCTGTTTGTGCAGTCCACTTTCCAAGGGCGATGGGGTAGGTGTAGATATGCTACACCTTATTTCCCGTGGGAGAGCCCACTCTTCTAGAGATGAGAAGCACAAGAATCACAAGCCACTTAGTGGGCTTGCATCAGCCGAAAGCAATGCAGCCCTTCTTCCAAAATCCACAACTAATAGTGTTACCCGATGAAGAGTGAGGTGGTGGATGAGGTTGAGTAGGGGAAAAATGCAAACTTCCCTGCTAGTGTGTACTTATGCAGAAATCTGCATTTGAAGCACGACGGGAATGCACACTTCAAACAAAGAAGGAGGCGTCATACTCATAACGGCCAAGCACATCAAGCTGTCACTTGGGCGAAATGCACTGTAGCTCCATAATGTTTGTAAAACAGGGCGATAGTCCCACTCTTTATATTGTTGATGCATGATTGTGACTCGAAACAGTCTGTAGGTTTATTTTAGAGAATAGCCTCAGCATTAGAATTGTATATATACACTCCCGAAAGAGGGAGAAAGGGTTGAGATTTGAAAGGTTAGGGAAAACCTTCAAGGGCTGAGGCTCTCTGTTGTAAATAAGATTTGATTCCTGTGTTATGAATAAAATTGTAGAGGAAGAGTTGTTTCTTAAACTAGAGATTCATGTGTCCTTGCTTCTTTCAATACATATCTTCTTTACGTGAAGTGTATATCCTGTTTCCATTCCAGTTTGTTGATTGCTTTCATGTCTGTAACTTTGTGTATAACAGTTTGGAATTCATACTTTCTATGCTCCACCTATTGTTTTAGACATTTATCAAAGTTTCTTCTAAAGTTACGTGGAATTCATCTCGCTGGTGCTCCGCGTGATGGGTTGTTCTCTCTTATCTTCTAAACGCCTGCTAAATATCTCCTAATTGCGAGATCGACGGCTATCTTGCCTATGTCTGCAACCTCATGCCATTCTTTCCCTCTTGCAAATGTTCCTTACTCAGGTTTTCAACTCCATTTCCAACAGTCCCTTGCCCTGATAATCCCACCTACATCTCATTCCACACTACTCTGTCCTGTTTCAGGAGTCCGGTCTCCTAATCATCCCTGAGTTAATATCTTACGTGAAGTAAATATCTGAAGACAAGCGAGAGATCCCTCTTTGGCTATGCAAGGTTGGAGGTGTAGCCTAAAGCAGTTCTACTGTTGCACTGGGAGTGAGCCCTCCCCTCAACCTTGGGGCTCAATTCCTGTGCTAACAAACTGGTACCGTTGCCGGGGATGAAATTGAAGATCCTCCCTGGGAAAAACGACATGGTTTTAGATCTAATTGTTGATGGTGAACAATGATCAAACATCAAGAAGGTTGAGCACTTTTCACCTGGTGACTCCACTCTTGAAGGGTTCAGACTTCAACAACTCCGATGGTGGTACGACCCAGAAATCAAATGATCAAAAAAAGACGGGCAGGCTTTGTCCAAAATGTGAACCCTTGTAAGGATTAAAGAATGCATGGTGGAAGGTTAAGATGCTTGAGTCTACATTTCTTCAAAGAATCTTTGTTCTATCTTGGAATTTTGTTCTTATCCTTCCCTAAATTTATCAGAACAATCTTCTATGGTTCAACTCATTCTAAATAGAGCTATGAATATATTCCTATTTATCCTTTTTTACGAACCGAAAGTGTTGCATCCTCTTGCACTTCTGGTTTTGACCTAGACTTCTCTCCGGAGGCCCAAGATGTCAAAGATCTCCCCTGTTAAATTCATGAAACCTCGGTCGATAGCGTAGCTATCACGCCTAACTTGGTCTCTCCCATTTCTCCAAGCTAGTATAAACCACTACAACTGCCTCCCATCCTCCATGTGTTTTCCGCGAAACATTACAAATACCTCCCCAAATTCGATGGAGAATCCAAAGACTTCACTGCTGAGAAACATTTACAAGCCTTTGAACATTTCTCTGACCTTTTTGAAATAGAACATGATGATGTTTGCATGAGGGATTTTTCCCAGTCCTTACAAGTGGATGCTAAAGAATGGTTCAGGCACTTACATCCTAAGTCCATCAACACTTGGGAAGAGTTTTCTTGCACCTTCTTGAATTTTTGGGGTAAGAGAAGGCCACTAGATCAAATATTTTCATAATTCTATTCCCTGAAGAGACATGAGGGTTAGAACTTACATAATTTTAACAGAATATTTGCCAGATTTTATTATAACATGCCTAAAGAAGTCCAACCTCTTGAGAACACTGCTAAGATCTATTATGCAGCCACCTTTCCTCCTGACCTGTCCTTGCTTCTTTTGGAAAGAAAATCAACCACTTTGCAGCACATGTTTGTTAATTGTCTAGAGGTGGAGGAAAACCTTAAGATGTCCAAAAATTTGTCAAATCAGGACAATGGTGGTGAAATAAAAGATACATTAAAATTGGTTGGGCCTTATAAGTAGAATGAAAAAGTCCCTGTTCAGCTAAATCTTTCTCTTGGTATAAAGAAAGATGACCGGCCCGATACAGGAATAGGTGATCCTTCAGGCCTGTTCTCTGAAGATCGAGACCTCCGCCGCCCCAGATCCATACGAGGCGATTTTAAGAAGGAATTCAGTGCACCTGTGTACGATGAATATGAGAAATAGTACCTGGGGACTGTACCTGAGAAGCTGGCCATTGAACCAAGACCTGCTGATGGAGAGGACTAAGATGCTATGCGAAATTAGGAGGTTGAAGCAGAAAAGGGAGATAAGGACACTGAAGGTGATAACTTGTCCTTGTGTTATGCCTCATTTGAATTAATATGGCACATGATTAAAGCCTTTAAGCAAAAGAACAAAGAAGGGGAGATGGTACAATCTAGATACTTGTATGGAAGAGAGGATAATAAAAAGAAGTAGCCAGGAAATCCCTCTCCAGTTATTGGTACATCAGGAGTTTGTAATAAGGTGTCAAGTCATGGAGAAGGAACGGCAGCCCTTATATAAATACATTTTTTAATGTTCTACCTTCAGGAATATCGCCCCATACAGGAGGAATATGCATACTCAGTTCCGCTAGAGAAAAGGTTGACCTCCCTTTTGAAACACACCAAGCTCTCGTTGCAGAAATTTCGGGCAAAAAGAGGGATGTTTCATTGAAGAAATATTTTGTGGGCCCTCTTTTACAATCATCCAAGTATGATCTTGACAGACCACCAGGAGGAAGGAGTTTCAGATAGCTATCCTATGAGTGGAGGACGGAATATGCTGGGGGTTGCCATGTTTTCTATGACCCCATACAGAGTACATGGAAGGACTAGGTAACGGTAATGACTGGTCATGTCTTTATGGTAAAGACCAGTCTATATTCTACAACTTTCTTCCATTATCTATTTCATTTGCATCCATCAAGCACGAAAAAAGAATAACACTATTAGGCAAATTGCTTGATTGGCTTCATTGGAAGTCCCATTTCACTTAATCGAACTTATGAACTAAATTAGGTAGAGTAGGTAGGAACCAATAAGCTCAACAATCATCAAGCATTTCCTTCATTACTATTTTAGTTTGCTTTCATTTTCAGTTGTAAGCACATGTTTGAAGTCAAAAGCATGGTTTGCAAGAGTGGCATGCATTCGTTGCAGCAATAGCTCAGAGCAGAATGGAGATTTCAAAGAAAGATTAAAGACAACCCAATGGATTGGCACCTAGTCTACGTGGGTTCTTTGCTACCTCACTGGGAGGATAACATCCCTCATGGAGCTGGTTGTTAACACTCCACTTTTAACAATATATTTTGAGCCTAACAAAAGTTCGAAGAAGACCCCATTCCTTTAAAAACACTAGGTGAACACCATTTAGGTGGGTAGAGGCTCCTGGTCCATGATTTAGAACTGTTGGACAATTAAAAAAGAGCAACGATCAGCCATGGTTTTGGCCCAAGATGCGGGAGGACGATCAAAATATGGCTTTTGCGGGGTCTGTTAAAGCAAGGAAACAAATGAGAAGGCGAGATAAAAGCAAAGCCCAATCAACGGCCCAAAATAGTTTCATTGAGATAACATGCTTGATGGAAGGAGCTTTTCCAAATTGCGAAAAGGTTAAAGGTCAGAAACATTCTATGGTAGAGATGAGATCAAAGGAAGATCTATAGTCTCAATCAATTTCGCAAAACAAACTTGTGCGGGTAAAGCTGTGATTTCAAATCACAAAAGGTGGTCCTGGCCCCAAAGAATCAACAATCCTGATAAAGAAAAGAAGATATCTACGGTTGTGGTCCATTTCGCAATGTGAACTAGCAAGGTTGAAGATCATAATTTCACACTATGAAAAGTAGTGGGGCCCACTTGAATCGACGGTTACATGGAGAGTTCGATCGCGATCGACGATCGAGGGCCAGCCTTGGTATAAAACTATTTGTTGAATTCAGAGAAGAAAGTTGATGGTAGAAATGATGGAACATGGATGGTGGGCGTAAAATATTCCTCAAATCTGAAGGTTGAGAAGACTTCCTGGGTACAGGCTTCACATCCAGTGCAGAGATGATAGCGGAGGAGACGTTCACACATGTAATGTGCCTCCTTGCAGATTGGCAGATTCCCCGATGCCATTTGTAGCATGCACACAAGTAAAATCATCCCTGTGGTAGCACCTTTTTGTGTGAGCTGTCCTGCGAAAGTAAGGAAAGTAACCGGCGAATCTGCTATTCACACGAGGCAAGAGCCATCACGAAGGGGGAAACCATTTCGTTTCCTACATCACAAGAGCGAGGAAATGTGGGAGCATCCACTTCATGAAATTTGTAGCATGGATCAATTGTACAAGGTGGCGTCCAAAAAATACTTCCCACAGTAGACGATAAGGCACCATGGCCCATGAAACGACATGGCTAAGATCCCCATCAGGAAAAGGATCACTTTGCTTGCACCCTCACACATGCTGATACCAAAAACACTCAATGACGGAATGTGTAGGAATGTTGACTGGTCATTGAAGAGGTCAGTCTAGAAAACTTATATATCTACCTTCAAAACATTGGGGATGAGCTAGCATGTCTCCAGAACCTGTGTTTCTGCCTCTTCATGAATCTGTAAAAGCCCAAAGAGTTTGACGATGAAGATCTGGTTTGAGAAGCTTGTTTGTCTAGGTGTGTTGATGGTTGTTGAAAAAACTTCCACACTCGCCCATCACCTTGGCATTTCATGCCAAGAATGACACCAGCCATTGAGGCCCAAACGTGATACCTACACCTCCAACAATGCAGGTTCTGGACACTTACTTCCCATAAGTGTTGTTTCAAAAACCCCTGGTACCATTGCTGCCACCAAATCCTCTGTAGAAGAAGAGAGTCCTTGACTGCTCTCTAAACAAGCATTTATTCATACGGGAGCATTAGGGTTCTAAAGCCCACACAACCCTATTTATGAAGTCCAATTTCCAAGGGCAATGGGGCCGGTGTAGATATGCTACACCTTATTGCCCGTGGGAGAGCCCACTCTTCTAGAGATGAGAAGCACAAGAATGACAAGCCACTTAATGGGCTTGCATCAGCCAAAAGAAATGCGGCCCTTCTTCGAAACTCCACAGCTAATAGTGTTACCCGGTGAGGAGTGAGGTGGCAGATGAGGTCGAGTAGGGGAAAAATGCAAACTACCCTGCTAGTGTGTGCCCATGCAGAAAGCTACATTTGAAACACGTCGGGAACACACACTTCAGACAAATAAGGAGGCGTCATAATCATAATGGCCAAGCACATCAAGCTGTCACTCGGGCCGAATGCGTTGTAGCTCCATAATGTTTGTAAAATGTGGTGATAGTCCCACTCTTTATATTGTTAATGCATGATTGTGACTGGAAACAGTCTGTAGGTTTATTTCGGAGAATAGCCTCAGCACTAGAATAGTATATATACACTCCCGAAATAGGGAGAAAGGGTTGAGATTTGAAAGGTTAGGGAAAACCTTCAAGGGCTGAGGCTCTCCATTGTAAATAAGATTTGATACTTGTGTTATGAATAAAATTGTAGAGGAAGAGTTGTTTCTTAAACCAGAGATTCATGTGTCATTTCTTCTTTCAATATGTATCTTCTTTATGTGAAGTGTATATCCTATTTCCATTCCAGTTTGTTGATTGATTTCATGTCTATAACTTAATGTATAACAGTTTCGAATTCATACTTTCTATGCTTCGCCTGTTTTTTCAGACATTTATCAAAGTTTCTTCTAAAGTTACGTGTCATTCATCTCGCTAGTGCTCCGTGTGATGGGTTGTTCTCTGTTATCTTCTAAACGCCCACTAAATATCTCCTGATTGCGAGATCGACGGCTATCTTGCCTCTGTCTTTAGCCTCACACCATTCTTTCCCTCTTGTAAATGTTCCTTACTTAGGTTTTTGACTCCATTTCCAATGGTCCTTTACCCTGATAATCCCACCTACATCTCATGCCACACTACTCTATCCCATTTCAGGAGTCTGGTCTCCTAATCATCCCTAAGTGAATATCTTACATGAAGTAAAGATATGAAGACAAGCGAGAGATCCCTCTCTGGATGCGCAAGGCCGGAGGTGCACCCTAAAGCGGTTCTGCTGTTGCGCTGGGAGCGGGCCCTCCCCTCAGGCTTGGGGCTCAATTCCAGTGCTAACAAAATGGCGCCATTGCCGGGGATGAAATTGAAGATCCTCCCTGGGAAAAACGACATGGTTTTAGATCTAATTGTTGATGGTGAACAATGATGAAAAATCAATAAGGTTGAGCACTTTTCACCTGGTGACTCCACTCTTGAAGGGTTCAAACTTCAGCGACTCCACTCGTGGTACGACCCAAAAATCAAATGATTAGATAAATACGGGCAGGGTTCGTCCAAAACGTGAACCTTTTTTAAGTCTTAAAGAATGCATGGTGGAAGGTTAAGATGCCCGAGTCTACGTTTCTTCCAAGAAGCTTTGTTCTATCTTGTAAGTTTGTTCTTATCCTTCCCTAAATTTATCAGAACAGTCTTCTATGGTTCAACTCATTCTGAACAGAGCTATGAATATATTCCTATTTATCCTTCTTTACAAACCGAAGGCGTTGCATCCTCTTGCACTTCTGGTTTTGACCTAAATTTCTCTCCGAAGGCCCAATATGTCAAAGATCTCCCCTGTGAAATTCATGAAACCTTGGTCGATAGCATAGCTATCACGCCTAAATTGGTCTCTCCTAGTTCTCCAAGCCGGTACAAGCCACTACAACTACCTCCCATCCTCCATGAGTTTCCCGCGAAACATTACAAATACCTCCCCAAATTCGATGGAGAATCCAAAGACTTCACTGCTGAGAAACATTTACAAGCCTTTGAACATTGATCTGACCTTTTTGAAATAGAACATGATGATGTCTGCATGAGGTCTTTTTCCCAGTCCTTGCAAGGGGATGCTAAAGAATGGTTCAGGCACTTGCATCCTAAGTCCATCAACACTTGGGAAGAGTTTTCTTGCACCTTCTTGAAGTTTTGGGGTAAGAGAAGGCCACTATTTCAAATACTTTTAGAATTCTATTCCCTGAAGAGACATGAGGGTTAGACCTTACATAATTTTAATAGAAGATTTGCCAGCTTTTATTATAACATGCCTAAAGAAGTCCAACCTCTTGAGAACGCTACTAAGAACTATTATGCAGCGACCTTTCCTCCTGAACCGTCCTTGCTTCTTTTGGAAAGAAAATCAACCACTTTGCAGCACATGTTTGTTGATTGTCTGGAGGTGGAGGAAAACCTTAAGTGTCCAAAAATTTGTTAGATCAGGACAATGGTGGTGAAATAAAAGATACATTAAAATTGGTTGGGCCTTATAAGTAGAATGAAAAAGTCCCTGTTTAGCTAAAGCTTTCTCTTGGTATAAAGAAAGATGACCGGCCCGATACAGGAATAGGTGATCCTTCAGGCCTGTTCTCTAAAGATAGAGACCTGCACCACCTGTAAAAAGGAGTAAGTTGACGAAGTCGACTGGAACGAAGACCGACTTAGTCGATTAGCCGACTAAGTCGATGGGCCGACTAAGTCGGTCGGCCGACTAACTAGAAATATTAATCGGCTAACTAACAATCATGTCGGTTCACCGAACCGACAGGTAGTTATTTTGTAACTATTTGTAACTTGTATATATTAGGCTATTGAGCCAAGCAAGAACTCAGTTCAGTTCTCTGCCTTGTATGAACTCATTACATTAATATAATATGTTTTCCTATCTGTTCTTGTCTCTTGTATCTGATTTATAGTTATGTTTTAGTATGTATTATTGGTAACCTTATGTGATCTGTGAGATTACAACATTGGTTCCGTTGCCGGGAGTACATGCCTAGAATATATGCTCACATATGATACCATAGTAGGAGATCAAGGACTGGTGGGACTGTAAAATTGCGAACTACTTGTAATTTACAGATTAACAGTCGCTGAAGCCAAGGCAAGATTTTTCACCGCGACGCATGAGAAGTTTTTCGAATCAGTGCCACAACTGTTGAAGAAGCTACTGGATGAGAAGACCGGATGCAACTAAAGAACAACAGTTGCTAGATAAACTGTTCCGAGGGGGATGAACAAATCTGTCGGAGTGGTTTGAGAAAATCGCCGACGACTTCTGTGAGGAGCAAGCAGTTGAAGACCGAACGTCGGTAGAAACTGTCAAAGCGAAATTCTACATAGATTTCACCGAACAATTCTTGTGCACCTTGCCGACTTTGCTGTTTAAATTATTGATAGAGAACGGAGCAGGCCACATCGTCGAACCTAGACCATCACTGTGCGAACATCCACCAAACACCAACTGGGTGGAAAAGCAGAGGAAGTGGGAGAAATTTATTGTAGAAAGGGAGTGGGAATAATTCCTGAGCAAGTGATTTGAACTATCCGAGCTTTCTAAAAAGTGTTGGGTAGGCTATGGGGGGGGTAGCTGGTCTTGTGTCGGAGGTAGATTATAGTGGATCCTAGTTGACCACAGGAGGATAGACGTCACCAGTGATGAAAATTCGATCGTAGAAGACTTGAAGAGAATAGTACTATATGGAAGTATGTCGGACATTCAGAAATAAGAAAGGGACGAGAGACAGCAGAGAAGGGAAGTAAGACATGAAAGAGCCAATGGGCTGTGCAGAGAACAAAACCCTAGGGAGATCGACCGTGAAGAGAATCCGCTAGAGTCGGGTCATGACCGACAAGAAGAGGGCATAGAATAAGAGGTGTCCCCTATTGAGGAAGAAGTATGGATCGAGCAGCCAGAAGCTCTCCAATTAACAACTCCCGGTGAAGGAACGACCCTTTCCCCATTAAATCCACATACTGGCATACAGACTATTATCAAATACAACCTCCGACTAAGAGCTGGTGACTATAGTATCTGGAGTCGACTAGGCGACGATACGTACACAGGATGACATCTTGTCATACGCCGATCGTTTGAAGGGAACTGGGTGACGATTCAAGCGGCACCATCCCTCCAAAGTATCCACTTGCTCTTACCGACATAGGAAGGAGCACCCCCCTCGCCAAGTACATCTTTTGAAGGAATTGAACACGCCGACCTACGCACACAAATTTTCAGTGGACCATCGACAGTAGAAATCCACAACAACCCACTGTACGTCGAAGATGAATCGCCCACCGATGGGAACACAAGTTCCATTGACCAAAATTCTGCAGGCCCGACCACATCAACAACCCCACCACTTTCACCACCACCCACACCTCCGACCCCGCCAACTTCAGAGAGCAGTGAAAGTGACTCAGACATGGGTCACGGAATAGCTCACATTCCTCTCTATGAGGGGGATGAATACCCCAGATGACATTGGTTCATCTGTGAGTCCATCTGGGATGCAAACCAAGTGAAGGATGAAGACCGACAGATGGCTCAGTTCGCAGGAGCCTTACGAAAAAGGGCCTTGACCTGGTACATGACATTTTCGGAAAGGTAACCCAGAGAAATGAAAGCTGAGATTAAATCATAGTTCTTATCCTTTTTCAAGACCCCAGACGCTAAGCACCTGGCAGCCAAAAAGCTCAAGACAACGCAGCAAAAGCCAGGGGAGACTATCCGCAATTATGACAAACACTGGAAGGACCTATTAAGCCAGTTAGATTATGTTATTGACGAGCAATTACTAATTCAATGGTTCCTTGCAGGATTATCACAGAAAGTATGGAGACATATCAGTCTGGAAACGTTCAAGACATATGAAGATGCACTGACCAAAGCTCTGCAGGTGGAAATGGACGAAGACATACCTGCCTATCCGACGGACCACAGGCTCAAAGAACAGCTTGAGAACATGCAGAAGTCCTTGAAAGAACTGAACCTCAAAAATCAAGAAATCTGGTGTACTAAATGTTCAACAGCTGGACACTCGAAAGACAATTGTCGACACGAATACAGCCGACAAGACGTCCATTTTGTGCAAACTAAAGTATTCTGCGACATTTTCCAGGAGGCCCGAGATCATTCTACGAAAGAATGTCCGTTTAACATGAAGAATGCCAAAGCTTCCTGGTGCGCCATCTGTGAGACAAAAAGTCACAATTCGACCGACTGTCAATTAAACCTGAAAAACAAACAAAACTATCAGGCGGTCTACCAGACAAATGCAGTGGCGCAAAGCAATGAGAAAAATAATAACAATGACCAGAATGGGCAACGATACGAAGGCCGACGATATGAGCACCGGTACAACAATCGACGAAAAGGGTTTGGAGGAAGAGGTCGATTCGTCGGGAATCATGACATACGACTGCGTCGATCTACCCAGTGCTTCATCTGCTATAAAAAAGGGCACCGATGCGCAGACTGTCCGTATAAGGACAGAACTGACCTTAAATTCTATACGCATTGTGGGGTAGGTGATCACTCTCTGGAGGATTGTCCTACCATGTTATAAAAAATCAATAATAAGAAAAATTTTAATGTCTTGTCTTGTGTACAAAAGCATGATGTATTAACTACTAAAAATCTGCATATTGTCACTCGGCAAGGCACAAAAACAGGGCCTGATAACCCTCAAATTAGTAAAATTAACAACACAAAAGGTTATCCGGATGATCTGAAGGAAAAACAAACCTATCAAGATGCCACCCACATATTTCAAGACATTGCACAGCAAGAAGACATTATTACCAGTCGACTTAGCCCGACACAGCAATTAACTCATCTCATCCAAACAGACAAATCCATAGCCTAGTTCATTGATTTATTACACGACATAAAAAGCACTAACTTGGGAAAACAAACTAAGAACATTTGCAGCCAAAACCAGAAAGACAAAAACGATGCCGACCCACTTGTCGACCTGGAAATCGAAGGTTATCATGTTCGACAAGTAGTGCTCGATTTCGGGTCTCAGGTAAATATCATGACATGGGATACATGGGAAAAGATGGGCCGACCTCGACTCTATGAGTCAAGAATTTACCTAAAACTCGCCGACCAAGGCTTCATTGAACCCATTGGGGTTTGGAAAGATGTCGACACTACCATCAAAGGAATCTCAACTAAGGTTGATTTCAAAATTATTGACCCAAAGGAAGGATCTAGCTCCTTCCCAGCCCTAGTCGGTCGACCTTGGGGTCGAAATATGAAAGCATCTATCTCCCTAGATACGGAACGAATTAAGCTCAAAGGAAATTGCCAAAAGGTCATCGTACCTATTCATCCATCCCAAGGGAAACCTTGGATTGAACCGATAGATGAGGAAGTCGATGTCAAACAACTTTACCAGATCCAGAACAATACCGACTACACAGAACCAAACATCCATGGGGAAATTTACTTAGGTAACCAAGATTCAATTGGATACAATTCAGATGCTGAATTATATGACTGGGAGATGGAAAATTATGAAACACAAGCAAGAGGGTGCTGGACTATACAAACAGTACAGAAAAAACACACCCGACAGTGCTTCATTGTATCAATTATCCCTAAAAATTTTGAAAAGAAACTAAGGGAACGCCCTATCTTACAACCAACAAACTTAAACACTACTCAACTACACCGGTATAAGGAGAGGGAATCCCCAATCATGCACGTCGAACAAGTATCTAAAAATATTGGAGAACATGGTCGACTTCAAAGCTTAGTGGAAACGTTTACAGGTCAAGCAGCTCGATGGTGGGACACCCATCAGTCACAACTACAGACCTGGACAACTGCTTCAACCTTCTTTGTAGAACAATTTGGAGGGAAAAAGTTAACCCAGGAAGTTCAAATCCCTATATTTACCCAAGGTCAAAACCCCAAAGACCACATTAGGACTTGTGAAAAGGAGTGGAGAAGACTTGGCTATAAAGACGAGCGAGCCTGGCCCCATTTGTTTCCTTAAACCTTAGACGACTTACCTAATAAATGGTATAAGATGGAGGAAGCTAGAGGAGAAACCTTCTTTTGGTAGGAATTGAGAGAAAAATTTATCAAGGACTTTCAGTTCATACCCCAAAATGAAACCCTGGCTGAGACAGCCCAACAAATCAGACACTTTCTCCAACCGACCGTAACTCAACCCTCCCAGGCCCACCGACCGGTTAAGGACTGTAACACTATAAAAACTACTTCCAGGCCACAGTCGACCCGATTGCAATTAGAAAATGAACACACCACAGGCAATAGATTTAGATGGAAACCTGACCACATTGAAACAACCAAACCAATCTACTCAATACTGAAGGTCGAGACCACCGACAAACCAGACCTTGACAGAATGACAGCAGCCGACTTTTCGGCTACATTCTCACAGTTCAAAGAAGGAATTCAGCCGATCAATGAAGCTAAAGCACCAGAGTGGCTGGATGCCAAAGTGAAAACTAAGTAGGTCGACATTTCAAATGACGACCGTCCAAAAATAGCTAATATTGAGGACTACTGGAATGAACACCAAACCACCGAAATCATAAACTTACTTAGAGAGTTCTAGGATTTCTTTGCAACGGACTACAAAGACTTAAAAGGGTTAGTACAAGAAATGGGAGAAATGAAAATAAATACTAAACCTGATGTCCGACCTGTCAAGAAAAGACCTTATAAACTAGCTCATAAGTATAAGGAGATAGTTAAGAAGGAAATAGACAATATGTTAGCAGCAGGGATCATTTACCCCATCGACTAGTCTGAATGGGAAAGCCCCATGGTCGTACAGCCCAAGAAACATGACCTGACCAGGTTAAGAATTTGTGTCGACTTTCGAGAGATTAACAAAGTCACACTAACAGACCCCTTCCCCACCCCCTATGCTGAAGAAATATTGAATGAAGTGGCAGGCCATGAATGCTACTCCTTCACAGATGGATTTTCAGGATACAACCAAGTACCCATAGCAAAAGAAGATCAAAATAAAACAACATTTGTCTATGAATTTGGTTCCTTTGCTTATATATTTATGCCTTTTGGGCTAAAGAATGCACCTGCCGTATTTTCCCGAATTGTTGTCAAAACTTTCCAGGAATACATTTATAAAACCATGGCAGTCTACTTTGACGACTGGACTATATATTCCACCTTAAAGGATCACTGTACATGGCTCCGACTTATGCTGGAGAGATGTCGACAGATACAACTTTCCCTGAACATTAAGAAATGTACCTTTATGACTCCTATAGGCATACTCTTAGGGCATATTGTCTGCAAAGACGGTATAAAGGTCGACTTTGCCAAAATTAAAGTCATCCTTGACCTAAAACCCCCAATAAACCCTAAACAAGCCCGGGTGTTATTGGGCCATACAGGATATTATAGGAAGTTTATACGACACTATTCAGACATGACTTACCCTCTAGAAGAATTAATAAAAGATGACCAAGAATTTAAGTGGACAGAAGAATGTCAAATATCCTTCGACAAATTGAAAAGAAAACTGGTCAAAGCCCCCATACTTAAATTTCCAAACTGGTCGACCAAATTTCATGTACATATCGATGCATCAGGCATCGCAATTGGAGCCATCTTGACTCAACCAGGGGATGATGGGATGGATTACCCTATAGTCTACAGCAGTCAAAAATTAAATAAAGCTAAAAGGAACTACTTGACCACTGAACGAGAATCCCTAGGTATGGTCTTTGCCCTCCAAAAGTATCGACATTACCTGTTGGCCAACCCTTTCATATTTTATACCGACCATCAAGCTTTGAAGTACCTTGTTAATAAACCCCTTCATCATGGAAGAATCTGTCGATGGTTACTTCTTTTTCAAGAATTTGAGTTTGAAGTAGTGGTCCGACCAGGAAAGCTAAATGTCGGACCCAACCACCTATCACATATAGACACAGGGGAGGAACCGACCGGAATCGACGACGACTTACCGGATGCACATCTATTTCGCATAGAAGCAGTACTCGAAGCACTAGAAGAAATAGCTCAGTTCCTAGAGACAGGTCAGGCACCCGAAGGTCTGAACACCAAGAAGAAACAAATCTTAGCAATGAAGGCTGCACCCTACAGCCTCATCAATGGATTTTTGTACAAAATGGGGTTAGACGACATTCTCAGACGTTGTGTACTCGACCACGAGAGGGAATAAATCATGCATGAATCCCACTATGGACCTACGGGAGGACATTTTCAAGCGGATACAACTGCAAGAAAAATCCAACAGTCGGGCTTATGGTGGCTGACCATCCACAAAGATTGCAAAAACTTTGTTAGTCGATGCGATAGATGTCAACGACTTGGTAGACCTCTACCGAGCACAGAAATTCCCTTGATATCTGTAAACCCTAGTCTCACATTTGAAATTTGGGCTATAGACTTCATAGGACCGTTTCCTATCCCAGTCAAATGATCAGGTGCAAGATATATTATCACGACAGTGGAGTATGTCACCAAATGGGCAGAAGCTGAACCCGTCAATACATGTTCAAGTGAGGTAGCTACTAAGTTTATCTACGAAAACATTATCACTAGATTTGGATGCCCACTCACATTGATTAGCGACCAAGGCTCACATTTTATCAACAAAACCATCAAAAATCTGACCGACCAGTTTCACATCGACCACCGACGAAGCACTGCATATCATCCTCAGTCGAACGGCGCGATTGAAGCTTTTAACAAAACACTAACAAAAGGGTTAACCAAAATATGCAGTACCGACAAAGATGACTGGATGAAAAAATTCTTGCAGTTCTCTGGGCATATAGGACAGCATATAAACAGTCGACCGATCAAACCCCCTTCCGACTAGTTTACGGGCAAGAAGCAGTCGTCCCACTACATTTCCGACAACAGACACCTATTATTGTACAGATACTACATGTCGATGTCGAACAGGCAAGAAAGGACCGACTCTTTCAACTCAGTAAGCTAGAAGAACATAGAATCATGGCTATCCAGCATCAGGAAATTCAAAAACAACAACAGAAAGCCTGGCACGACCATAACATCAAAAACAAAAACCTTTCGATCGGTGACCTTGCTTTACTTTATAATAGTCGAGTCAAAGGAAAACCCAAGAAATTACACACAGAATGGATGGGACCTTACGTTGTCGAAGAAATACATCCCAATGGATCAATCCAACTGAAGACATTACAGGGCCTAGTATTTCGGAAGCTCGTTAATGGAGCCCGAATCAAACGTTAAAAATAAATAAATAAATAAATAAAAATCAAATAACGACCTTAATCGTCAATCAAAACTCATAAAAAGATAGAAAAATTCCAAAAACAAAATAATACATCCAACCATGACAGCCACTCACTACTTCGATAACTGACATCACCACCATCGACCATCTTCATTGACCAGTCAAGCCTACCATTTTCACCAACGACACCGACCATCGACTTCGAAAGTCCCATCACACATTGATGGCTTCGAGTGCCGAAAGAGATCCTCCATTAAGTCGCACTCAAGTATTGTAGTTGGATTGTCAAGTCCGCCATTAATACACCCATTTTGACACTCAACCACACCCACGCCTATAAATAATGGATAGTCAAAGGTTCATTCACCACACCCATTAACCTCAGAGCACCCACAATCTTAGTCAACCAAAAACTATGAACTCTGTCAAAACCTCGACCAGTCCGACGCAATGGCACCCAAACTAATCAAAGCCGTAGCCAAGGCAAAGGAGCTGCAAGCGGAAGACACCCCCTTGCTCAACTGCTTAAAGAACATAAAAAATGCAAAGGTACAGGAGGAACCCTTCCAGAAACTTTGGATAGAGATCCAAGAGTGGGCCTATGTCAACAACAGAATGACTTAGGCCGCTGAGAAAATTCGGAGGAGCGGCATCTTCAACTACCCAAACGCACCACTGATGGCAAGCTTCTGTGGGACAAAGGAAGCAACTATTAAATTCATTATTAGTCACTACCATAATGGCCGATTCTACTTCGACCAGCCGATTGATATCACCGGGGATGTTATCTCCAAGCTTACGGGTCTGTCCAACCAAGGCAGCCCTGTACTTGTTGGGATCAAAGACGGGTTAGTCCAAGAACTTACGGGCTCACTGTTGGGCAAAAATTCCAAAGGACTGATGATCGGACAGATTGCGACAAGGACTCCACAAATCGTGGCCAAAATCATAGCAATCACCCTTACCTTGGCAGGTCGGGGCAGGGACCTTAAACTGGAGATGTTGGAAGTGGTCGACACAATCGCGACCGATGGTCGGATCTACTGATGGGGAGATTATGTTGCCGACATGATCAAAATCATCTGCGAACGCTGCCAAGAGATGGGAGGTATGATCAAATTCCCCTCTCTCATTCTCTGTATTGTTATGTACCATATTTGTCCAAAAGGTAGTCCAGTCTTCCGGGAGCCAACCAATTTCCAAATGCACCGCTTTAAACCCTTTTCACAAAAAGGCACCCTGCATGAACTGGCACAGGGGAAAGTCTTCCTGGAAAACTGGTTCTAGCAATTGAAGGTTCGAACGATGAGGTGGAGGGTGCCCCAGAACATCCGACGAAACCTCCCTGCTGAGTCTCATATCCAGTTGGAACTTGATCATACATCAATATGGTACATGCGAGGTCAGGACCCCAAAGCACAGGACCTCGACTACTATCCAACGGTCGAGCAAATTTTCCGAGAGTTGACCAGACAAGCGCAGACAAAGATACCAATTCTAGAGGCTACCAAACAGGTCGACTTCTCCATCATAGAGCCACTCACCGACCAAGAAAAAGAAGAGGACTATGAGCTAAACTTATACATGAGCACATTTGTGTCGGAGGACACCCCGACCGTGCCCACTAGTCGGGTACACATCACCATCAAACCTCCGACTGCAAAGGTGGTCGACCCCTAGCCGACAGAACAACAACAACAACCAACCATAGAACCCCAGCAACAAACAAATCCTCCGGCTCCAGCAACCGTCGACCCCACTCAAGTACCGACAGGTGAAGTCGAAGGCGACGACCCAGAATGTGCTTTATCCAAAAGCATCATTAAGAAGCTAGCTAAGGAGATAGCTGTCGCAAGGAAAAAAATCAAAGCCCAAAAACTACAACAAGGTAGGGGTAAGCGCAAGCTTATTCTGGCTGACTCATCCAACGATGAGGAAGAACTAGCAGCCTCGGCCGTCGACATTGTCGAGGATGCCCGTGCAAATAAAGTATCAGTTGAAGTTTAGTTTCAACGGTATCTGGACGCAGGAGCTCCGGAGGGTCAGCCAAAGAAAGCAAAAATGGCACCGACACTTGAAAATGTGGTCGACCTTGTGTCGACCCCTCCCCCTCCATCCCCGACAACCATAGTCGAGGAACAAGCACAAGTATAGCAGGAAGACAGTCCCCCTAAGGAATATCAATGCGCCATCCTGGAGGCACTCAGAGCCAGGGTCGACCAAGACACTGAGCTTAAAGTTTTCTTTGCAACACTTCCTAGACTGTTTAAGTCAGCCCAGAAAATACAAACCCAAACTCCTCTCTATGCCAGCAAAAATCCCTATGCAACTGTTACGACTACATTCACCCGAGACCAACAAGGTGATGTAATCGGAACATCAAATTCTGTCACCGAGCCAATCGACACCAACGCCCAGGATGACCTACCCACTACACCGTCGGAAGCAGGTATCTCTTCCGACCAAAGTTCACAACACACCCCACCTAACCCTTTGACCCCTGTCCATACCCCCACTCTGTCCCCAACCCCACCATCATCACAACCTCCTTCACCACCAACACCATCGTCAAAATCCCCACCACCAGAATTACAGCCAAACCCATCACAGCCACCATTATCTTCACAATCGGAAGTGGTCATACCACCTCCTCAAACAGAAAAACCCCCGACCTCCATCCTACCTCCTCAAAAAGAAACAACCCTGAATTCTATACCACCTAACCAACCAGAACAACCCTCGACCTCCATTCCACCCACCACAGACCCAACATCAACTGCTGCAGATACCCAAGAGCAACAGCCAGACAAACAACAGAAAAAGAAAGAGCAGCATAGAACATCCAGTCTCTAGATTAGACTAAGGGATGCAGGTTCCTTGGACGACACAGAGGTCGGCCAACTCCTTAAAATTGTGGCCAAAGAGTCAAAGAAAAGGACAGATCGAAAAAATAAAGAGCTTGTAGCCAAAAATGCAGAAGAAGTCGAGTTTCTCGGTAGATGCAGAGCTCTAGTACAGACCGTGATTCCAGGCCCTATCAAAGTCAACATAGATCGACCACTGGAAAGAGCATATCAACTCTTCGAGACGATGGTATCAACCATCCAGACCCAGATGCAAGAGAATAAGGAAGAGCAAAAGGAGGAGACTGTTCGACTGCTCATGGCCCAGCACACTGCATTCTTGGAAGCATACAAGGTTCTACAGGATCATATGGAAGAATCAGTTGTCACTGAGGAAGTATTACAAGATTGTCCTACTCACTATGGGCAGGTCTATCAGCAGACAAGGTAGGCGCGACAGGGCATTCAGGATTTGAAGGGCTGGAAGTCGACAGAGGCAGAACTGAGGCAGACCATTGAAGAACAAATTGTGATGGAGACCAACAAACTGCAGAAGCTAGAACGAGAGGCACATCAGTGGGTTCAACAAGACCTTCCCAATATAGAGAAAGTCGACATCATCTGCCCATAGATGAAACGACTTATCAAGGCTGCAGAAGAGCAAAACCAACTATTGGGTCCCAACATGGAGAACATTGTAGAAATGCCTATGTCCAAAAATATGTCGATCCTATCAAGTCTCACCACCTTAAAAATCGATATCCAGAAGGCATTGCAGAGTTGGACCAACTTCCAGCATCATCTTGCCATCACAGCTCTAGCTATCGTCGAAGTCTGCGTCCAAAGGAGACCGACCATCCGTTTGCACAGTCCATAGCACGAGCAAGTCTGAATGGTTCGACAAGAGTTCATTTTTTGACCTCCCTGTTTCTTCGGGACGAAGAAACGTTTTGTTCATGGGGGAGATGTAGAAAGGAGCAAGTCAACGAAGTCGACTAGAACAAAGACCGACTTAGTCGATCAGCCGACTAAGTCGATGGGCCGACTAGTCGACCAGCCGACTAAGTCGGTTGGCCGACTAACTAGAAAGATTAGTCGGCTAACTAACAGTCGTGTCGATTCATCAAACCGACAGGTAGTTATTTTGTAACTTTTTGTAACTTGTATATATTAGGCTGTTGAGCCAAGCAAGAACTTAGTTCAGTTCTCTGCCTTGTATGAACTCATTACATTAATATAATCTGTTTTCCTATCTGTTCTTATCTCTTGTATCTGATTTATAGTTATGTTTTAGTATGTATTATTGGTAACCTTATGTGATCTGTGAGATTACAACACCACCCCAGAGCCATACAAGGCAATTTTAAGAAGGAATTCGTTGCACCTATGTACGATGAATATGCGAAATAGTACCTGCGGACTGTACCTGAGAAGCTGGCCATTGAACCAATACCTACTGATGGAGAGGACTAAGATGCTATACGAAATCAGGAGGTTGAAACAGAAAAGGGCAATAAGGACACTGAAGGTGATAACTTTTCCTTGTGTTATGCCTCATTTGAATTGATACGGCACATGATTAAAGCCTTTAAGCAAAAGCAGAAAGAAGGGGAGATGGTGCAGTCTAGAGACTTGTATGGAAGAGAGGATAATAAAAGAAGTAGCCAGGAAATCCCCCTCTAGTTACCGATACATGGGGAGTTTGTAATAAGGTGTCAAGTCATGGATAAGGATGCAGCGGCCCTCAGATAAATACATTTTTTAATGTTCTGCCTTCAAGAATATCGCCCCATACAGGAGGAATATGCATACTCGGTTCCACTGGAGAAAAGGAGGACCTCCCTTTTGAAACACACCAAGCTCTTGTTGCAGAAATTTAAGGTAAAAAGGGGGATGTTTCATTGAATAAAGATTCTATGGGTCCTCTCTTACAATCGTCCAAGTATCATCCTGACAGACCACTAGGAGGAAGGATTTCTGGATAGCTGTCCTATGAGTGGAGGATGGAATATGTTGGGGGTTGCCATGTTTTCTATGACCCCATAGTAGAGTACATGGAAGTACTAGGTAACGGTAATGAATGGTCACATCTCTGTAGTAAATATCAGTCTATATTCTACAGCTTTCTTCCATTATCTATTTCATTTCCATCCATCAAGCACGAAAAAAGAACAAAACTATTAGGCAAGTTGCTTGATTGGCTTCATTGGAAGTCCGATTTCACTTAATTGGACTTATGAACTAGATTAGGTAGGGTAGGTAGGAACCAATAAGCTCAAAAATCATCAAGCATTTCCTTCGTTACTATTTTAGTTTGCTTTCATTTTCAGTTGTAAGCACAGGTTTGCAGTAAAAAGCATGGTTTGCAAGAGTGGCATGAATTCGGTGCAGCAATAGCTCAGATCAGAATGGAGATTTCAAAGAAACATTAAAGACACCCCAATGGATTGGGCACCTGGTCTATGAGGGTTCTTTGCTACCTCACTGGGAGGATAGAATCCCTCATGGAGCTGGTTGTTAACACTTCGTTTTTAACAATCTATTTTGAGCCTGACAAAAGTTTGAAGAAGGTCCCATTCATTTAAAAACACTGGTTGAACACCATTCAGGTGGGTAGAGGCTCCTAGTCCATGATTTAGAACTGTCAGACAATGAAAAAAGAGGAACGATCGGTCATGGTTTTGGCCCAAGATGCGGGAGGACGATCAAAATCTGGCCTTCGCAGGGTCCGTTAAAGTAAGGAAATAGATGAAGAGCCGAGATCAAAGCAAAGCCCAATCAACGGCCTGAAACAATTTCATTGAGAAAACATGCTCGATGGAAGGAGATTTTCCAAATTGCAAAAAGGTTAAAGGTCGGAAACATTCGACGATAGAGATGAGATCAAAGGAAGATCTATAGTCTCAATCAATTTCACAAAACAAACTTATGCAGGTAAAACTATGATTTCAAATCATGAAAGGTGGTCTCGGCCCTGAAGAATCAACGGTCCTGATAAAGAAAAGAAGAGATCTATGGTTGTGGTCCATTTCGCAATGTGAACTAGCAAGGTTGAAGATCAGAATTTCACACTGCAAAAAGTAGTGGGGCCCACTCGGATCGACGGTTACATGTAGAGGTTGATCGCGATCAATGATTGAGGGCCAACCTTGGTCTAAAACTATTCGTTGAATTCAGAGAAGAAAGTTGGCAGCAGAAATGATGGAATGTGGACGGTGGGTGTAAAATATTCCTCAAATCTGAAGGTTGAGAAGACTTCCCAGGTACAGCCTTCACATCCAGTGTAGAGATGACAGTAGAGGAGACGTTCACACATGTAATCCGCCTCCTTGCAGATTGGCAGATTCTTGGACGCCATTTGTAGCATGCACACAAGTAAAATCATCCCTGTGGCAGCAGCTTTTTGTGTGAGTTGTCCTGTGAAAGTAAGGAAAGTAACCTGCGAATCCACTATTCACACGAGGAAAGAGCCAGCACAAAGGGGGAAACCATTTTGTTTCCTACATCACAAGAGCGAGGAAATGTGGGAGCATCCACTTCATGAACTTCGTAGAATGGATCAACTGTACGAGGTGGCATCCAAAAAATACTTCCCATAGCAGATAATAAGGTGCCATAGCCCATGAAACAATGTGGCTAGGATCCCCATCAGGCAAAGGATCACTCTGCTCGCACCCTCACACATGTTGATACCAAAAACACTTGACGACGGAATGTTCGGGAATGTTGACTGGTCATTGAAGAGGTCAGTATCGAAAACTTATATATCTACCTTCAGAACATTGGGGATGAGCTAGCATGTCTCCAGAACCCATATTTCTACCTCTTCATGAATCTTCAAAAGCCCAAAGAGTTTGACGATGAAGATCTGGTTTGAGAAGCTTGTCCGTCTGGGTGTGTTGATGGTTGGTGAAAAAACTTCTACACTCACCCGTCACCTTGGCATTGCATGCTAAGAATGACACCAGCCATCAGGTCCCAGACATGATACCTACACCTCCAATGACACAAGGTCTGGACACTTACTTCCCATAAGTGTTGTTCCAAGAACTCCTGCTACCATTGTTGCCACCAAAGGCTCCACGAAAGAAGATAGTCCTTGACTTCTCTCTGAACAAGAATTTATTTGAATGAGAGAATCAGGGGTCTAAAGCCCGCACATCCCTGTTTGTGAAGTCCACTTTCAAGGGGCAATCAAGTCGGTGTAGATATGCTACACCTTATTGCATGTGGGAGAGCCCACTCTTCTTGAGATGAGAAGCACAAGAAGGACAAGCCACTTAGCAGGCTTACATCAGCTAAAAGCAATGCATCCCTTATTCCAAACTCCATGGATAACAGTGTTACTTGATGAAGAGTGAGGTGGTGGATGAGGTTGAGCAGGGGAAAAATGCAAACTACCTTGCTAGTGTGTGCCCATGTGGAAAGCTACATTTGAAACACGACGGGGAACACACACTTTGGATAAAGAAGGAGGCGTCATACTCATAACGGCCAAGCACATCAAGCTGTCACTCGGGCCAAATGCGCTATAGCTCCATAATGCTTGTAAAACGTGGTGATAGTCCCACTCTTTATATTGTTAATGCATGATTGTGACTGGAAACAGTCTGTAGGTTTATTTCAGAGAATAGCCTCAGCACTAGAATAGTATATATACACTCCCGAAAGAGGGAGAAAGGGTTGATATTTGAAAGGTTAGGGAAAACCTTCAAGGGCTGAGGCTCTCCGTTGTAAATAAGATTTGATGCCTGTGTTATGAATAAAATTGCAGAAGAAGAGTTGTTTCTTAAACCAAAGATTCATGTATCGTTGCTTCTTTCAATATCTATCTTCTTTATGTGAAGTGTATAACCTGTTTCCATTCTAGTTTGTTGATTGCTTTCATGTCTATAACTTAGTGTATAATAGTTTGGAATTCATACTTTCTATGCTCCTCCTATTGTTTCAGACATTTATCAAAGTTTCTTCTAAATTTACATGGAATTCATCTCGTTGGTGCTCCGCGTGATGGGTTGTTCTCTCTTATCTTCTAAATGCCCGCTAAATATCTCCTGATTACAAGATCGACGGCTATCTTGCCTCTGTCTACAACCTCATGCCATTATTTCCCTCTTCCAAATGTTCCTTACTCAAGTTTTTGACTCCATTTCCAATGGTCTCTTGCCCTGATAATCCCACCTACATCTCACACCACACTCTCTGTCCCATTTCAGGAGTCTGGTCTCCTGACCAACCCTGAGCGAATATCTTACGCAAAGTAAATATCTGAAGACAAGCGAGAGATCCCTCTCTAGTTGCGCAAGGCCGAAGGTGCAGCCTAAAGCGGTTTTGCTGTTGCACTGGGAGCGGGCCCTCCCCTCAACCTTGGGGCTCAATTCTGGTGCTAACATATTCCAAGATACAAACACGCAAGCCACTACTCATTCTTTGTTCAACCTATTAGCTAGCACAAATCTTGGGCCTTGGCACTCATCCATTTCTCCATACAACAAAATAAGTTATCCTTTCTATTCTTTGCAATACCTTTGGCATTCCCTTTTTCTCTATTCTTTTTAGTTTAATGTCCCCTTCACCCAATATGACCAATGGGAGGAGACATTAACTGAATACACGCTTCTAAATTTTTCCCCATAACCACAATTACGAATTTATAAAATCTAAAATACATGTGCAGATGCATAATAAAAATACTAACTGGAATTAAAATATATCCACACACACATGCATGCATATACAAGCTAAATCATTACAGACATCAAATAAACATTGTAGATTAAAATACAAAAGAATAGTTATCTTTAAACAAAGAAGTTTCAAACAACTAGTGGTGTAAGAGTGATTTCCACCCAACTGTAGGCACTATATCCAACATATACTCTTTATATTGAGAGGTCACCCCCAAGTTTTGTTATGAGTCCACCAAAGTGAAGGAACAACCTACAACCTTCTCTATCTTAGTCCACAACATGCTTTTCTCTTTATGCTTAGCCAAAAGATCATCTAGAGCTCTACAGGGATCTCACTAAGCCATCACAACCATGGCAATCCTTCCAATTTCCCTACACAAAATAAGGAAGCATTTTCCCTTCATTGATCCACAATTTCCTCAAGTAATCCAACCCTCACAATGTTTACCAATGGGTCCACTAAGATTCCAACCTATTGTATGTTATTGGAGAACCTCCTACAACATTGAATTCGTGGTTTCTCAAGAACCCAAAATTAGTATAACTCAATTAGTAAAGGTTCCTAGCTTGAAAAACCTCTATGCTCACCTACATCCATCTATTCTCCCTTCAAATCTACAACTCTATCTCTAAATTCAAATTCATGGGTTATAAACAGTTTAGTAATGGTCATGAACAACAATAGAAAGCTCTACGTAGTGTGGAAATCTACATGAGAGAATGTTGGAATGAGTGTTGAATCTAAGGGTTATGAGATAATGGTGAAAAGACAACTGACATAGCTCCTAACAATAAAAGAAAGGACTCCTAGTAGATGGCATGGCTATCAAAACCCTCGTGCCTCAATAACTACATGAAGTGACTTTTCCCTCGAACCTCACATAGACATTCAGTTTTTGGTTTTAATAGTCAAGAGAAGCCTAATTGGCTCATTTAAAGCACATGGAAATGTTTTGGATGAGTCAAAAGGTTGACACTTGGAAACATAGGATTTAGACTCCCATAAACCCCCTTTCCTCTTATCCTATGTTGGAATCATAACCCCTATAGTGCTATTTACACAACCATATTGAAACATTTTATTATTTCCCAACATAATATTTACATATATTTCAAATTTCCATGATAAGCCAACCATACCATCCAAATAAAATATATACATCATACATGTCTAGCCATTCACTAGTTGGCCCTTGGCCTTGAGCTCCAAAATAGGAATCCATACTAGATTACATCATTTACATAATTTTGATTAAATACATTACAAGACAAAACTATGGGTATTATATTTAGTATGAAAAATGTGAGCCCAATGTACTACCTACATCCAATTTCCATTTCAAACATTGTGAAGTTGCTTGGAGATGGATTTTATTGTTATTAGGACAACCTAATAGGACAAAAACCTTTATGGATTTTGTAATGTCCTCTTCCAGTTAGGCCTTAAGGCCCAAAACCGCTAACCTATGTGATTCCCGTGGGTTCGAGCGGTTACTGACAGCTAGGGAATCAGCTAAGGACTGATGCCATCCATAGAAGATCTAGGGCATCATCATTTGGTCAAGAAGGGCCACCGGGGCCAAAGGCCACCTTCGTGCATGCCATCCCAGCATTATTTAATAATGCATGCACTCTTTAAGTCTCCATCCGCATGCATGCAAGTCAACGGCAAATTAGAAGATAAAGTGACCTAATTAGGTCAAAGATTAGATTTTGTGCAGTTGAACTTTATAAATAGAGGATAAAGCGAAAGGAGACTTCACTTTTGATTATGATTATTTTGGGAGCTCTTGGATAGCAGCACATCGTGCAGCACAGCAGTTGGGGTTGGAGACGGAGTCTTCAGCGAACAGGATTTCGGCAGTGAAACATCTATCCTAGTCTTATTCCGGGTAAGCCATACAGGTTCACCACTTGTTCTTCATCCATTCATCAGTTATCTAGTACATGGTATAGATCGTTGCAGGGACACGTGTGTAGCCATAAGAGGGGGTTTTCAGCCAGAAATCCCAAATCAGCTATTCGGCCTTCAGATCTTAGTTTCCTTCCGAAACTCAGGCACCATTCTCATCATCAGCTTCATACTCTAGTACCCGGTGATTAACAGATCCATCAGGGCTCATCCGAAGCAGTTATTAGCAGTTTCAGGGTTCCAGAGGCGTGAGTAGCTGCCTCTCTGAAGCAATTCGCTACCTTGCCTAGAGGTCTTAGAACCTCCGCATGCATCATGAATTCTCTCCGGAACTGAAAAACTATCAACCCAGCAAATTCACAGTTCCATCGGACACCTCTGTCCTTGAGGGCGTCACCCTTTTCTGACTGGGGCGTCTTGCTGCTGGGGGTTCACCTGAAGCAGAGGAGATCCGCCTATTTCCGATCCAGTTCTCAGTGCTTGCATACTTTCTCTGGAGCAGTTCAGCCGACTTATCAGTGGTAAGTTTTCATTCTATCTTGCAAACCCTAACCCTAATTTTTCCTATAAAATAGGGATTTTTGCATGGCAGTTTGCATGCCCCGTTGTATCAGCATATTTGTTTAGAAATAGAAAATATCGAGATTTGGGATATTACAGTGGTATCAGAGCTGTTTTCTTGGCCAGCTGTGGGCTTAAGAGATGAAAAGTAGATGAATATAGAAGGAGATCCTTTTGTAACCTATAGGAGGACAAAGAGTAGATACACAGAAGAATTTGAAGATATCCAACTAGAAGATACCAATTCAGACATGGAACAAACAGGTATACATTCAGATAGGGGAAAAGGAACAGGAGAAGAGGAGGATCGGATGGAGTTTCGCAGCTTGGTCTCTGCATTGCAAGACTTAGCCAAAGGACAAAAAGAAGTCCTCAATGCAATCAACATACTATCAGCGAAACCGGAAACAAGTATCAACAGTACACCTCCCTCACCGGTAGATCGGGGATCTTCAAGCAGCAATGGAAAGATGGTGTACACTAACATCCAGAACACTCCACACATATACAACAGACCTACTATCAGGCCTACCATGCCTCACTTCTTGGCAGATACAATAGGGGGCCCGGTCATGCAAGTACAACCTAGCGAACCTTTTGGGGCTTATTTGCAGGAGTACAGAGACTTAGGGGATGAGTTTCATGTAGCCATGTCTTTCTTAGATTTCTACAACATGAAGAGTAGGAATAGGCCCAGGAATTTCAACAAGGGTTTCAATCACAACTATGAGCTGCAGAAAACCATGGGCAGGTTAACCATCCCAAACTTTGATGGGACTCGCGGAGGATCAGCGAGAACATGGGTCCAAAAGTTGGATACCTATTTCCAACTCAACCCCATGACAGAGACAGACGCCATTAAGTTGGATACACTTCACCTGGATGGAGAAGCTCACGAATGGTGGTACCATGGATTGGTGACATTGGGTCACAACACCATACACTCTTACGGTGAGTTCACTCAGAAACTCATAGAGAGGTTTGATAGGAAAGATCCAGAGATCCATTCCAGGGAGTTAGCTCAACTCAAGCAGACTGGTAGTGCAGAAGCTTTCATTTCCGAATTTCAGAGGCTAGCCGTTATGGTAATAGATGTGTCAGAGAGCAGATTGACTATGTTATTCACTAAGGCCCTCATAGAGCCACTACGGGGATGGGTGGAAGCCTACAAACCCCTCACTCTGCAGGATGCTATTAGCAGGGCAAGGGATCTTCAGGATTCAGTGCCCAAAAACAAATTTCCTCTGAAAACCAATTTTCTTGTTAGGGACAAGGACAGGAAACCTTTCCAGCAGGATGTGCCCAAGAAAACTTGGTTAGACGAGGACACTAGGAAAGACTTGAGAAGGAAGAAGCTATGCTTCACCTGTCAGGAACCATGGGTACCAGGACACAGGTGTGCAGGGAAGGCGAAGGCCCACTACATTGAGGTGTATTCAGATAGTGATGAGGACAACGATGAGCAGGAGGCCATAGAAGAGGATTCACACCAGGGTGATACACCAGATGGGGTCATTGCTACATTATCTGGAGTACCAAGATTCCATACTCTCAGGGTCAAGGGAGTAGTACAGGGTCACAGAGTAGGAGTATTGATTGATGGGGGATCCACCCACAATTTCATTGATTCCGCTTGGGTAGCCAAGAGAGGTATTCAGACAGAGAAGTTCGAGGGATTCACTGTAGTAGTAGACGGGAACTCTAGCATGGAGTACAACTACTGGATTCCAAAATTGAATGTTGCCTTAGGTAACTATCAGATGACAAACTCTTTTTATGTAGTGGATGTAGCGGATACTCATGTGGTATTGGGTGTTCAGTGGCTTTACTCTATAGGGAAATACACTACAGACTACAGGGCAATGGAAATGGAGTTCCAGGGGCCAGACGGCAAACTGGTAGTTTTGAGGGGCATGAACACTTATCCCCCAAAACTGGTCTCGTCATAGAGAATGGAGGAAGTGCTCCGACAAGATGATATAGAATGGGCTGCATAATGTTTTGTCACCTTCAAGAAACCCCCAGAGACTAGCACACAACACCCAAGTGACATTCAATCCTTGCTATAGAAACATGAAAAGGTTTTTCGGGAACTTCCATCCGGCAGACCACCAAACCGAGGTTATGAACACATCATCGAGCTAGAGGAGGGAACACAAGCAGTAATCACCACTCCTTACAGGCATCCCAAAAGGTACAAGGATGAGATTGAGAAAACCATCAAAGAATTACTGGAGCTTGGTTATATACGGCCCAGTTCTAGCCCCTTTGCATCTTCAGTAGTTCTGGTTAAGAAGAAGGATGGTACTCTACATATGTGCATCGATTATCAGGCACTCAATGAAAAGACCATTAAGAATAGGTATCCCATTCCCAGAATTGACGAACTCATGGATGAGCTTCGGGGAGCTCAATACTTCTCTAAGATCGATCTTCGCTCGGGATACCATCAGATCACGGTAAGATACTAGGACATCCCCAAAACAGCTTTTCACTGTCACTATAGTCACTATGAGTTTTTGGTCATGCCCTTCGGACTTACCAATGCTCCAGCCACTTTTTAGTCATGCATGAACCACACCTTCAGGGCACAGCTACGTAAGTTCTTGCTTGTATTCTTTGATGAAATCCTGATTTACAGCAAAACATGGGAAGAGCACCTGAAACACCTGGACGAGACATTGAGTATTTTAGAAGAACATTCGCTTTACGCGAAAATGTCCAAGTGTGAGTTTGGCATGAAGGAAATGCTGTATTTGGGACACGTAATCAATGCCGAAGGAGTACAGGTTGACATGGAGAAAATCTGAGTTATCTGGGATTGGTCCACACCAAAAACAGTTACAGAATTGAGAGGGTTCCTAGGTCTGTGCACTTATTACCGCCGGTATGTTAAAGGATTCTCCCAATTTGCAGCACCCCTCACAAACCTCACCAAGAAGGGGGCATTCACTTGGACAGACTTAGCACAGAAAACTTTCAAGGAGATGAAGGTTATTATGAGTTCTTATCCAGTTCTAGCATTACCAGACTTCTCACAACCCTTTGTAGTAGAATGTGATGCCTTAGGGGAAGGGTTAGGAGTAGTGTTGATGCAGAATCATCACCCTATTGCATTTGAGAGCCGTAAACTGAAGAACTACGAGCACCATTACTCCATATATGACAAAGAGATGCTAGCCATCTTGCATGCTCTCACAAAATTCAGACAGTACCTGGTGCGCAGTAAGTTCAAAATCAAAACCGATCATAACAGCCTCAAGTATTTCCTGGAGTAGAAGGAACTGAATGAGCGACAGCAAAAATGGGTCAGCAAGGTACAAGCCTATGATTTCAAGATCGATTATGTGAAAGGTAAGACTAATGTAGTAGCTGATGCATTATCCAGGCGTCCAGCCATATTATCTCTCAGTAGTATATCCACGGATTGGAGGGCACTTCTCTTAGTGGAATACTCCAAAAATAAATTCACTTGCGAATTATTGGACGGGAAAATTCAGGATGACAGGTACAGGATTGTGGATGACATCATCTACTACAAAGACAGGATATACCTCGCTCTAGAATCCACATTGAGGAAAAAGATCATTCAGGCAGCCCACGATTCTCCTTTATCAGGGCATCAATGTTTCCTAAAAACCTACAGGAAGATCAGAGAGAGGTTCTCATGGAAGGGCCTCAAGGGGGAGATTATGCAGCATGTCCAGGAATGTAGCATCTATCAACAGAACAAGATTGAGAACACCCATCCGGCAGGGTTACTCCAGCCACTACCGATTCCCGAACAGAAGTGGGAGAGCATCTCCATGGACTTCATTACAGGATTTCCCAAGGTCCAAGGGCGAGATTGTTTATATGTAGTAGTTGACAGACTGACCAAGTTTGCACATTTCTTCTCGATACCATCAGACTACTCGGCAGCTCAAGTAGCGGAGTTATTTTTCAGGGAGGTTTTTAGGTTACACGGGTTGCCTAAGACCATTGTCAGTGATCGAGATAGCAGGTTCATGGGTGCCTTCTGGCAGGAACTGTTCAGATTGGTGGGGAACGAACTGGCTACTAGTACGAGTTATCACCCCCAGAGTGACGGGAAAACAGAAATAGTCAACAAATGGATCGAAGGATATCTAAGGAATTATGTATCAGGGCAGCAGCGGACCTGAATCAAATGGCTACACCTAGGGGATTATTGCTACAACACTACTTATAACATGTCTATTAGGATGACTCCTTTTAAGACATTATATGGATACGAGGCCTTGGACTATGCAGATTTGGCATTCGGAGACAGTAGGGCTCCTAAGGCTAAGGATTGGATATAGGACAGTCAGGACATCCTGAAAATACTGAAGGAGAATTTACAAACATCCCAGAATCAATAGAAGATGTATGCCGACAAACACAGGATTGAACGGAGCTTCGAGGTAGGGGATTTAGTATACTTAAGGCTCCATCCTTACAGACAGGCCTCACTTAAGAAGAAAGGATAAGAGAAGTTGAAACCCCGCTTCTATGGACCCTACAAAATAATTCGGAAAGTGGGAGAGGTGGCATATGAACTAGAAATTCCTCAGGAAAGAAAAATTCACAACGTGTTCCATGTATCTAGACTGAAGAAGAACCTTGGGCAACACATTTCTCCATCCACCGAATTGCCTCCTTTAGATGATGAAGGACTGCTGATACTGATTCCCGAACGGATCATTCAGACTAGAGAGAGGAAGCTCAGGAACAGGGTAATCAGGGAATACTTAGTTCAATGGAAGGAACTACTGCCAGAAGATGCCACTTGGGAAGGTGAACAGGTATTGCAGCATCCCAATTTGAAGTTGCTTGAGGACAAGCAATCTTAAGTGGGGAGGACTGTAATGTCCTCTTCCAGTTAGGCCTTAAGGCCCAAAACCACTAACCTATGTGATGGCTGTGAGTTCGAGCGGTTACTGGAAGCTAGGGAATCAGCTAAGGACTGATGCCATCCATAGAATATGTAGGGCATCATCATTTGGTCAAGAAGGGCCACTGGGGCCAAAGGCCACCTTCGTGCATGCCATCCTCACATTATTTAATAATGCATGCACTCTTTAAGTCTCCATCTGCATGCATGCAAGTCAACGGCAAATTAGAATATAAAGTGACCTAATTAGGTCAAAGATTAGGTTTTACGCAGTTGAACTTTATAAATAGAGGATAAAGCGAAAGGAGACTTCACTTTTGATTATGATTATTTTGGGAGCTCTTGGATAGCAGCACAGCGTGCAGCACAACAGTTGGGGTTGGAGATGGAGTCTTCAGCTAACAGGATTTCGGTAGTCAAACATCTGCCCTAGTCTTATTCCGGGTAAACCATACAGGTTCACCACTTGTTCTTCATTCATTCATTAGTTATCTAGTACATGGTATACATCGTTGCAGGGGACACGTGTGCAGCCGTAAGAGGGGGTTTTCAGCCAGAAAGCCCAAATCAGCTGTTGGGCCTTCAGATCTCAATTTCCTTCCAAAACTCAGGCACCATTCTCATCATCAACTTCATACTCCGGTACCCAGTGATTATCAGATCCATCAGGGCTCATCTGAAGCAGTTATTAGCAGTTTTGGGGTTCCAGGGGCGTGAGTAGCTGCCTCTCTGAATCAATTCTCTACCCTACCTAGAGGTCTCAGAACCTTCGCATGCATCAGGAATTCTCTCTAGAACTGAAAAACTATCAACCCGGAAAATTCGCAGTTCCATCAGACACCTCCTTCCTTGAGGGCGTCACCCTTTTCTGACTGGGGCATCTTGCTGCTGGGGGTTCACCTGAAGCAGAGGAGATCCACCTATTTCCGATCCAGTTCTCAGTGCTTGCATACTTTCTCCAGAGCAGTTCAGCCGACTTATCAGTGGTAAGTTTTCATTCTATCTCGCAAACCCTAACCCTAATTTTTCCTATAAAATAGGGATTTTTGCATGGTAGTTTGCATGCCCCGTTGTATCAGCATATTTGTTTAGAAATAGAAAATATCGGGATTTGGGATATTACAGATTTGAAATGGTATGTTGTGTTCTCCTGTGGTGTCTAATAGACACCTAGCATCCTTTATTTCATCTCTCCATGGTTCATATGAGATTTGGCATGATTTTTCTTCCTTCCAACCCTTCTTTTCTCTCTAAGAACCCTCCTTTTTCCAAGCTCCTCTCTAAGTTCCCATTCAAATTTCCATCAACGAAATTGAGAGAAAGAGTAAGAGGGGGGGATATTTACTCCACCCAATTCTTTATTCCTCAAAGGTAGGAGTTAGTTACTACAAAATAGGATCTAGGCACTTTTTACACATGATTACTAAGTTTTCAAATGCATAGTTCCCCTTTCATTTAGCTAGGATCTTAATTCAAGTTTAGCAAAAACTTAAGGATAAATGGAAATATGAAAATCAATTCAAGGAGGTTTAGGATAGGGTAAATCTTCATAAGAAGGCATATATAAATTCCTCATTATACCCCCTTAATATTCCCTATGGTGGAGCCATATCCCCATCAGTGACCTCCCCATTAGTGAACCTTGGAACTTTTTCATCAATATTAAAATGATCATGTTTGTTAGTGTTCAAAATCACCATGGAAACTACCTCATGGTGTTGAGGAACACATAATATATAAAAGAATAATTACAATACATACATGATCAAGTTCAAAGGGTCAACAATAGGATATTACAAAACCTTTCATCCATGATACATACAAATACGAATATACAAAAGATGAGGACTTCAAGAAGGCATTTCAATAATTATAAGGCCAAGTTTGTGGAGAAGAAGGTGGTATCAAGGTTTATTATGATCTCTAGGATAGGATGATTTACAAGTTAGATAAGATTTGTGTTCCTAAATGATAAATATTGCAACTTATTAGAGAGGCTCACACCTCCAAAGTTGTTTGGAATTTTGTTGTTCAAAAAATTGTGGCCAACTTAGAAAGATATGGTTCTTGGCCTCAGATAAAAGAAGATGTATCTCAACTTATTATAGGATGCACAGTTTGTAGTACTATAAAACACAATAATAGTACGAAATATTTATATCATATATTAATTGTACTTACTAGACCATGGGACCAAATCTTGATGGATTTCGTGGGTGGTTTTCCAAGAGCCAAGGTGGGGCATGACAATATATTTGTGGTAGTGGATAGGTTTAGTAATATGTGTGTTCCCATGCCTTGTAAAAAGGTCATCAAGGTACAAGATGCAATAGTTTTGTTCTTTGAAAAGGTCTGGGTGCACTTTGGGATACCAAGGAGCATCATCTCAAATAAAGATACCAATTTTATCAGTGACTTTTGGACAACACTTTTGGAGAACATGGACACCAAGTGAAGAGATATACAAATTTTCATGCACTAACATATAAGTATATAGAAATAGTGAATAGGGAATTGGGTAATATTTTGAGGGCTTACAATTAGAATCATCCAAGGATCTAGGATGAAATTTTCTAATTTTATTAGACTACAATATTATAACGATGTAGTCTAGACTTCTACTAAAAAGTCTTGTTTTAAAAATTGTGTTTGCGTCGGACATCCTCCACCTTCACATTTAGATGTCATACATGGAAAACAAGGAGGAGTGAGGGAAGAAACCATGTGAGAATCACATGAGAATAATTGAAGGCTAAAATATTCATTGATAAGGTTAGACAAATCAATTTGCAAGTATAGGAGACATTGATGAAGTCACATGAAAAGAACAAGGCCCAACATGGCCAACACAAAATTGAGAAAACATTCAAGATAAGAGATTGAGTTTATTTGCATATAAACAAAGAAACGATATAAGTTCCTTATAAAAAGATCAATGATCTATAGTATGGTCCTTCTAAAGTGTTTAAGAAGGTAGTTGAAAATTCCTATAGACTTAGTCTACCTCCATATATGTATATTTACCTAGTAGTGAATATGGAAAAACTAAAAATCTATGAGCCTTTCATGTTATACTAGGAAAATGACAAACAAGTCTTACCTAACATAGATGACTTAGAACTAGAAGATTAGGTGTATTTAGTAGATAATATGGTTGAAATGAAAACTTCCAGGAAAGGCAAAATGGTACTCCAAGGATAAGGTATAGGAAAAATTTCCTCACCTCTTTCAGTGAAATATTTTTGGGACAAAAAACCTCTCAAAATGGGGAGGTATGATTTGAAATGGATCACTTTATAATTTTTCATATATTTGGGTAATTTTTAGTGGAAAAATTGGAGCTAATGGATTATAGGGACCATTTCAGGGATAGGTGTTATTTTGTGATTTGGAGACCATAAAAATATGGGGCTCATTTGTGGCACCAAATGACTATTTTGAGGTAAACATATTGTTTGAAGAGCCCTTGGCCTCTCAATAATGTTCTACACATTGAAAAATTTCCAACGACACAAATATCACCTCAATTGGATTTCTATAAGGAAGTTATTTTTCTCACAAGTTAACCTATGCCTTTGACCACCATGGTATCAAGTGGACTTAGAAGAAGATATTCTAGAGCCCACAACCATAACCCTAATCAAGGGTTGAGGCATGCAAAAACCATAATCCTAATCCTAGAAAGTTATTAAGACATGTTAGATAAAGATTGATTGGGAAAAGAAGAGGTTATATTGTAACATAATGATTTATTGTTCCATAGTTGAGCAAAGCAAGGAAGTGAGATATCATGAGCATAAAAAAGAAAGTATAGGATATTGTAGCGACCATATAGATCATAATGTCAATATCAACTCCATAGTGAGTTCATTTTTCTTTCTATTTTCAATTCATATGTAAAAACAAAGGGAAACAAAACCTAATCCTCACCCTATGAGTAAATTTTTTCATTTTATGTTTTCCAAAACACATTTTATATTCATCATATGAATGATCATTCATATTATTTGTATTTCATTCACAACTTATTTCAATCTATAAATAGTCAATTAATAAAATAAAATACCCATAACAATTTGCAAATAAAAAATCATGTGCAAGCTTATAATTTGGTGTTCTATGGAATGTTTTTTCCATCTAATGACATACTTGACACTTGATTAAAAATTTGTCACGTCAAATGTGAGATGCATACATTTTATTAAACCATCAATTTGACTTTCAATGATTTAAGTAACTAGTCATAAATGTTTATAGGTGTAGTGAGTTACTAACTAATGTGGAGGTGGCATGAGTTCACTCACTCTTTGAAGAGAAAGAGGGATCTATGGAATGGGGGAGAGACTAGGGTTTCAACCACCAAGATAGGGTTTATGTTTTTTGATCCTCCTTTCATCTGAATTTCTCCTGCTTAGTGCTCTTTCCCACCTAGATCAGACATAGTTATACATTTTCCCACTTTTTCAGTAGATTTCAGGGGCACATAATATATTTTTACTAGATATTTGTTTCCTTTTACGCCATGGAAGGTCAATGAATCTCTAACAAGTTTTGAGTCTTAAATATTTTGGGGGTTTTCCATTATATCAGGACCATAGGATGGGGTTTGTTCCCTATCTCTTTCGGTAGACAGCTGATGATTACTAGGGCATGAGTCTTTAGCTGATTTGGTTTTTTCTGTGTTGGGTGCATTGCTCATGTTGTTTCCATGAAAGAACATTGGGGTTTTTTATTATGGGACCATATAGTGGATATGTTTCATGTCTTCGATATTCTAGATACTGATGCATTCTGGGTTATCGCGTTTTTTTTCTCTGAAGGAATATTCCGATCTTAGTTCCCAAATTTATTGGTTTTCTACATGAATCTGATTATATGGCGAACAAAAATAGGGAATTCAGAGTGGCGATGTTGAGAGGAAACATGGCATCCGATGAATGGTGGGAGCATGAGGTTCTATCTAAACCTGGAGAATATTACTAGGATATATACTACCATAAACATCTAGAGATGCATTTGAGCCATGGTATAGCAACAAATACACAACAAAACAACCCAGCGGTGGAATATGTTTGTGGGTGAAATCTCAATCGGAGCGAGAGGATTCCCAAACCCTATTTCTATGTGGCATCATGTTGATATTCTCCATGGCGTGGAAGGGGACACTACTGGAGACACAAACAAATTGAGAATAGAGGAGGTGGGTTTGGTAGACCAATTTCTGGTTGTTACACAAAATAAAAAGCATAGACATGGAGGGGTTGGAGGCTCGGAGGGACACAGGATCAGAAGACAGACAATTAAAGCTTCATCCACTCTCTACGAAAGATCCAAAAAACAATGGAGAAAGAAGTGGTGTCTTATGGAGGATGGCCACGATATGGTTCTTGGGTTAGACCTTGGGCTGGAACATGTGATTGAAAAGTCATTAACTACTTTGATGGGAAAATTTATCTACAAAGCTATGAAAAGATAAGTGATTGCATGATCGGTGGATGAGATTTGTATGCCACTATTTGGTTATTGCGTAGATATATCTATAATTTCTCGTGGATGTTATGGATTCACCTTTAGGACAACAAACCATGCCAACGAGATCCTGGAAAAAACATGGTTGAAGGACTAAAGAAGCCTTATGTTAAAACTTTGGCATGTAGGATTTGATCCATGCATTGAAAAAATTCGCTACAGACACATATGGTTCTTGTTTACTGACTTTCCTCTGGCCATGTGGCATTGTGAAGCCTTTGAGGCGGTCGACAATCATTTGGGAAAATTCATTCATATGGGTGATGAGGTATTAAAAGGCATGGACAAGCGTTTGGGGTGTATGTTGGTTGAGATAGATGTGACTAAAGGATTCTTAGAGGAGATCAATATTGAATGGCACAATAGGAGGTATCACCAAGAACTGGATTATTGTGGATTTCCTTTTCGATGTTAAAAATGCCTAGAGGTTCGATATTTATGGAGGTCCTTCGAAACATCCAACTTTAGGTCTTCTAGTGATGACTCTAGTTTCTATGGGGAATGGACATCTAATGATCATAGTCAATCAGATTTCTATGAGGACTCGGGGAAATTTCAACCTTCCAGGACGATGCCTCAGTAGGTTGTTGTCTTTGCAAGTCTACCAGATATTATTGGTAGGCTTTGATTACTAAATATTTCTCTATTTAATTATTTCACTCCTGAAGATGTTCGTCATATTACCAACAACTCTCTAGTTGATAAATTGTGTACAAATATTTCATCAGATTGTGATGATGGGGTGGGGGGTTCAGGGAATGTTCCCATTCACACGGGTGATGTATCACCTTTTTTCTCTCCGAGGAATGATGTGAAAATACCATCTGCTTGGACAAGGAAATTAGAAAAAATTATATCAGGGGTTCATACCTTGTGTGACGGGATAGAGAATCTGGTGGTAAAATATTTGGGGATGGATAAGCCTAATGGGGAATATGGGGAGAGGAATAAAAACCCTCTATCTCAACTCCAAGCAAATCTTGTTCAAAAGTCACCTAAAAGAACATCATATGTGGATGTTGTCAACATAAACCCTATACCCACCTTTCTAGGAACATTTCCAAAGGAGGATATAAAGGTTTTTCTCAATGGAAATTTAAAAAAAAAAAAATTAAAAACTCAAGATAAAAGAAGGATGCTTTGATGGGGGGTTTGGGGATGGATATTTCTATGCTCAAAACTAAAAGTGTGAGGAAAGAGATTGGTAAGAATGAAATAACATATAGGGAATAATGTTCCACTACATATTCCTTCAATAACACTAATATCGGGGCGCTTAGAGTTAATAAATCCCTTGCATGGGCATAAAACTAAATATCATCTCTTTTAATATCATAGGAGTGGGGGACAACTCCAAGAAATCGTCCCTTAAGATATTTTTTAAAGAAGTTAAGCCTAGCATAATTTTTGTACAAGAGACTATGGTCCTTTGGGAAAAGCCTATTTTTTCTTTGCTTCACTATTTCCAGGATGGGAAATGGCTACCATAGAATCGAAAGGCCTATCTGGGGGGGTAATATCTACATGTAACCCCAAAGTTGGAAGGTTCTCTACATATCACACTTCAACCGACATTCTGATGGTTGGGAATATGTGGGATACGAGAAGGATCTCTATTTGATAAATTTATATGCACCCTATACTAATAGGGAATACTTTTTGAAAAAGATTCACGATGATGACCTATTTAGTCTTCCATCACTCATTATTCGTGGTGATTTAAATCTCACTTTTGGAGCAGCAGAGATTTGGAGAGATTGGGATAGAATGGATCCTATGGTGGATTTTTTTCAAAATTTGTTCATGTCTGAAGGGATGATATATATTGATTTACCACCACATATGCCAACATGGAGAAACAAAAGAGTGGGTTTGGATGTTATTTCCAAAAGACTAGACAAACTTCTAATATCTTAAGCATTGATTGAGATGGTGGGAAGATATATAACCTGGGATGTAAAGGTTCCATTATCTGATCAATGGCATATTATTCTTCATCTTGATATCACTAATCAAAATATTTTTTATCCATTTAAATTTAACCATTCATGGATTCATGAAGAATGTTTTTGTGATATGGTTAGGACTGTATGGAAGTGTCTGTATTTCTCAGACCAGACATATGATATGAAAAGGCTTGTGCTAAAGCATAGATTCTTGAAGGATGTTTTTATGAGGTGGGAGAAGGAAAGAAATAAGGAACTTTATAAGGAGTTGATGGATGTCGAGGAAGAACTTGGTATTTACTATGAAGATTATAAATATGGCTTGTTTCCCCCAAACATACTTGAACGTATTATTGGAAAGAGATAAAACAAATTGTATTTTAATGGAATAGGAGAGGATGAGGCTTAAGAGTCCGACTATCTGGCTTGAGCTAGGTGACCATATTACTAAATTCTTCCATCAATATGCAAATGACAGGCAGTGTTGTCCCTAGGGAAATATTGGCAGAATTCAGTTAGAATTCTTTCCAAGAAGGTAAAGAGTCTGGTTGGAGGAAGGAAAAGGATTTACGACAAAAGTAGAGAAGGAAGAGCAAAAACATATAAGGAAGAAAGATTTAAGGTAATAAGTAGTCACAAAAGAAGTCACAAAAAAAGGAAGAATTAGCAACATGAGAGAGAATTCACGACAAAAGAGAAACTACAAGAGGAGGAAAAGACACGATGAGATCATCCATGATAGAAGGAGCCATGCTAGAGAAGGCGTCCAACGGTGAAATGCTTGAAAACAACAGTTCAAGGAATATCGTGGGTATAGGGTCAACTATAATCGACAAAAGTCACACGTGTTGTAAGGAATAAAATCATCTTTGTAATTTGGGTCATTAGTGCTTACTGAAAAATGTCACTAGAATAGGAATGACAGCGTATCAGATAACTGAATGAAGTCGGCTGAGAGAAACATGTAAGAGTCTATAAGAAGGAAGAACCCAAGTTGTGTGGAGTTTACTTTTTGATCAGTTTCTTGTTGCTTGTTGTTTCTTGGGTTTCTTGGTTGTATACTTACTTGCATTACTTGTTTAGTCCCATACTCAGTGAGTTAGTAGGGTTGTGTGTGTAAGAAGAGTTGAGCAATATGTAGCTAAGTTCACAGAAGTATAGACAAGAGTAGTTGATCTAGGTTGTGTGCGGATCAACAATAGAGTTAAGTAGGAGAAGATTGAGTGATAGGAGACCATAGAGCATGAGAGGATAGAGAAGTCTATATAGATAAGAGAATAAGATGTAGAATAGAGTTTGCAAGTAAGTGCACAGAACAAAGGTTCCATAAATTTCTCATGCAAGATAAAGAGTTCCTTTGTGGTTTTTCCTGGATGGTTTTCCATGTTAAGGACTGTGTCATTGAGTAGATGATGAATTTGGTTATCTCACATGAATGTATGTGAATTTATGTAAATGTATATGATTGTATAAGACAAATATGCTTAAGTCACAAAAATTTATATTGTGGTTAAGTGTTTATGTATTTGCTTATGAATGAGTTTTATGATGCATGAGTCAAACTATTGATAGATAAGTTGTGTGTTAATCATACATTGTTGTTATAATCCCTATGACAAATAGGTTAAGTAGTGTCTTATCCGTGCACAGTAAAATTAAGCAATACACCCATCGGCTTTAGTTGAGAGAGTTGGTAAGGTTCCAAAAGAGAAGGAACCCCCACCCAACTGCGGAAACCTGGTTTTGGAAGGTACCCATAAGAGATATCTCGGGTGAGACCGCATCTATGTCGCAGGTGTTGCCGACTGATCCTTGCTCTGTCAGGAAGATATATTGGGATTTTTTGCATGCGACAGAAGGTCCGAACCTGGGCCGAAGAGGAAGGAAACACCAAGAAATGGTTTTTTTGTTGGGACCATCAATCATTTTTGTTAGGGGCACGTTTTGGCATCCGACAAAGCTAGAAATATAATACCGGGTGGTTTTTAAAGCATTAGAGTTTGTAAAAGAAGAAATTAAAGGATAGCATATAAATATGACGAGGTGGTTGGAGTGACACCTTTATACAGATATTCATGAGATTTTATTTTTCGAGTTCCCTATTGTGTTATATGAATGGCTATCAAAGTTAGAAACCCAGAGAAACAATTTTCAAGGTGGAGAACTGACAGAGTGGGATCCTTAATTGATTCAGCAACTAAAAAGTACTAGCAACCCTGTTTTAAGGGCTACCAATTTTTGGGTAGACAGTATGTCAAAGGGATACATTATTGAGTTTGTTGTTGAAAAAATAACCTCATATAGTGAGGCGGAAAGAAAAATTTTGCAAGGACCACAAGGAAGATACTTGACATCTTTGAAAACTTGGATAAAGATGCTTGTATGCAAAAAAGGAATCCTGAGAATGGAGTCTGATAGTTAGAAGGAATTTGCACAAGAAGGTTTGGATATGTTGCAGAAGAAGTGCTTGAAAATATGGAGCAAACTAAGCTGAGATGTTCCCTGTTGATATTGGTGTTGAACTAGAATGCGGACGTTTAAGGAGTGGAAGGAGATTTCGGTCGAGAAAGAGAAGAAAAATTGTGACAAGGAGAGGAAGTTGCAGTATGACCAAAGGAGAAGAATACAAGCTGCTGTCACATCTTGATGAAGTTCTTGCAACAAAGAAGAGGAATATCATTCAATATCCGATAGAGAGGAAGAATAAGCACAAGCTCTAGATCCAAAGAATGAGTACAATACCCCCACAACCCCACACACATCACCCTAGGTAATATCTAGAAACTCGTCTCCCAGTGGTTTTGTAGATACAAGTAATACTAACGATGTGAATAGTGGACAAGGGAGTCCGACTAGTTAGAATTATTTTCCAAGTGTAACATGAGATTATATAATGGTTGGAAATGATATTAAGTTTCCCATATTTAATGGAAATGGGTTAGAAGACCCAGAACATCATTGGTTTCTATGTGAAGTCGCATGGATCATGCGGCAGGTCCAAGATGAAGCGATAAAGCAAGCATAGATGATCACAACCATGAGAAGTCATGTGCTAGATTGGTACATGAAGTGTTCTATAGTTCCAGTAGGATTTGCAATGAAAACACTCAACCAAATTCGAGTGGGATTAATAGACGAGTTTAAAAATCCAAAATCTGAGTCACAGCACATCACATAAATTAAATAAATCAAGCAGTTACCTACAGAGTCGATATGGAATTTTGATAAAATATATAAAGCATTGATGGCAATAGTATTATTTCGTATCTCAGATGTGCAACACAAGGAATGGTTCATTGCAGCGTTGTTGCTGCATATTCGAATAATTTTGATGCAAAAAAATATTATGTCACAAACAGAAGCTTTGGAGATAGCAATGAAGTTAGAATCATCACCGATTGGAGAGACTGGTGCAGGAATGATGAAAATTCACTTGCATCTAGCTAACCTTACACTGCAACACTGAGACATTAAGAAAGGAAAAGAAATCCAAGAAGAAATTTGGTGTGCCCAATGCAGAATGGAGGGACACCATAAAGATAACTGTTTAACGCTCATGAACTATGTCCCAATAGGAGCATCGAACTCGATAAATACACAAGCGATGACTTGGTTTAGAATATGTCAGACCCGAGGTCATCGGTCGGAAGAGTGCTTGTACTTGCAGAATATTGTAAGTGCACCCACTATAGCCTGTATTGTAAATTTTGTAAATCTATAGGGCATGATGAGAAAGACTGTAGAGCATACTGGCTGCTACGGGAGAAAAAAATGGATAGCTACTTAATGAAGAACAGTTAACAAATAAAATCCAAACAAGTGCAAGATCAATACCCACATGCTCAATATCCGTCATCCCAATATCAAAAAAATATGTATCTGCAACCCCAATATCAACAAAACCAATATCCATTGCAACAACACTACCCTCAACCTAGGGGGGGTGGAAATTTTCAGGGATGAGGACAACAACAAGGAGGAGGAGGATTTGGTCATGGAAGAGGCCAAAAAATATGCTACAATTTTGGACAACCAGGACATTTCGCTCGAGATTGTGTAAGTCTTGCAAAGGCATTTTCACATTGTAAATCTATTGACCACACCGTTGAGGACTTCCACCAATTGATTGGTAAGTGGCATGCCAAGAATATGAGAAATCCAACTCCCTTGTAGAATCCCAACCTAAATCCTAACCAGAACATCCAAATAATTTCTGTTGATCTGAGAGAATAAAAAACTGTTGTTGTGACAAGAGGAGGTGTTGTGATTGGAGCAGACCAAAATGCACAACATGACCAACCACAGATCTGATCGATAGCACAAATGAAAGTATCATTTTACGACAAGAGAGAAAAGGAAATATTATTGGATGCTTGACCAGAATTCGTCGACAGGAATCAATCATTGACATCTGCTCCCACATTACCAAGATGACAAGTAAGGGAGATTCCCGAAAGATTCGAGAAACTATTTCAAAAACAACCGACCGGGAAGGTTAGTAAACTTAAATAATTTTTCAAAATTTGCTTATCGTTGATCCATGATAAATATGTTGTTGCAGAATTGACATATTTAGTAGAAGAAACTCAAGACGAGCTGCGTTCAGATAGAATACTTTGCCATGTGGGAAAGATATTAAAAACTGATCGCAAGCTAATAATGACTGCACAAATAGGTGATTATGATATGTGTTGATGTATTTGTAACTTCAAAATGTATTCACTTCTATATCTTATATTGTACCCCGATGTTCCCATCGGGAGAATCATTTGTATTTCATTGTACCCCGAAGTTCCTATCGGAAGAGTCATTACTATAATAAAGTCATGTAAAATCAATGAGGTTAACCCTCCATTGTAAATTAGGGAAATAGTTCCCACAATTGAGTTAAGGTTAACCCTCCTTCTAGATCAGGGGCGCAAAGTCTCCACAGTTGAGGGGCATGTTGGCAGGAAACAACCCTTTCAATTTTTCTACTTTGCTGAATAAAATTGATCAGTTCTCTTCTATAATTTATCAAAAAATTATATAAGAGTGCCTTCAGAATCTTCGATTCTGAAGGTACTCTCAATTAAAGAAGAGTTAATGATTGTTGATGTATATGTAACTTCGGAATGTATTCTTATATGTATCTTATATATTGTAAACCCGATGTTTATTCCGGGATGTCTCTATTATGTATTTGAGTCATGTGGTCATGCCCCGATGTTCCGATCAGGAGGATTAATAATGTAATCAAGTCATATCAAGTCATTAGGTAAGTCCCCACAGTTTCGGGGCACTTGAGTTATTATACACTAATTAAGGTGTAGGCTCGAGTAGTAATTATTAGGTTGAGCCTACGTGTGAAAAGGCAATTCAAGTGAACGGATGAATATAAATAGAGAGTGAGAGTCTCTCTATTTATCACTTGTGAAATACATCACTTGCTCTCCCAAGTGTGGCGCACTACTGGAGAAGGAAATTTTGGGACTAGACAAAAGACAGAAGACTACTGCTATTTTGGGAGATCTCTTACTATTTTGGTGTTGATTATATCTTAGAGGAAGTTGCGGGGTTTTCTCCTTTATGGTTTCCCCGAGGAAAACTCTTTGTGTCTCTTGTCTCTTGTGATGTGCTTGTGTTTTATTGTTGTGCTTGTTATTCTCTCAATGAAAACATCCTAAGATCATAATGCTAGCTTAAATGTGATGAAAAACTAACATGGTATCAGAGCTAACCTGAGAAGAAGACATTGTGTAGCTACAGGAACTAGGGCTTCCTATTTTGTGGATCTTCCTCCACATATTTTCAGCAAAAGTATGCTAAGATGACTCCCCATTGAAGGGTGCATCTTTCTGTCGATGCGGAATTCAATCTCAAGCATTTTCAGTTTCGATGTGGAAATTAGGGATTTCTACAGAAGATGAATTTTTGAGTGAGACCAGAATAGGGTTATTCTCCTCATCAAAACCTAATTTTAGAGACCTGGATCAAGAAATTTGGTTGGGTTAAACTCCAGAAAAGTCAAACCCTAGTTTGACCCTGAGCTAGGAGAAACCCTAAATACTAAAACTGCTAAGTTTTGGTACAATCGCTATATTATGAGATTGGAGAAGTCTCAGAAGCTAAAAATTGTAGGGGCCGAATAGAAAATATTGATGAAGCTTTTTTACAAAAATCAGACTCATATTCCCTATAATCCAAGAGATATGATTTCTCCACGTTAGGGTTCCAGCCTCTTCCAGAATTCATCCCTAAACAGGACATCTGGGGAGATCTGCAATATATTGAGATACAGAGGTCCAAATGGAATTCCTGAAGATGTTCCAGCAAGGGAACGGACTTTATCTTCAGTGGTCTGAATATCAGACTCAGAAGATGAACCAATGACACGTGGCATGTCGTACAACTTTGTTGTTCTGAACAGTCCTGTAACAGGTCACCTTGGGAAAAAGATCATAAATCCAAAATGGTGAAACAAATTCTTATGAAACCTATGGTGTTGGATCAAGGACATGTGAGGTTACCTCAGTGATAAATTTCAGACATATAGGATCAGTAATTTCAGATATATCACAGAAACAATAACAGGCATTTTTGTAGAAGAAATCAGTAAATTAGGGCTTCCTATTTCGGGAGCTTCCCTCCACTGTTTTCAGAAAAGGAGTACATTGGACAGCTCCATTTGAAGATATCTATCTATTTGTCCAATCAGATATGAAAGTTTCCAATTTTTGAAACTTAGGGTTTCTGCGACAAACCCTAGATCAGTGAACTCCGGGACAAGGACGGACACCTCAAATTGAGGTTCCAGTTTCAGAGGGAGACGAGGCCAAAGAAGACATCATGCTCATGCTGTAGAGGATGATGAACCATACAGAAAGATATCCATATATGAAAGTGAATATTCTTCAAGCGAGGATGAATATGTTCTGATATCAGCTCTCACAGGTAACATTACTCATGGAAATGATGATTGGCTTATAGACAGTGGGGCTTCCAAACATATGACGGGATTCAAGGAATCCTTTGTAAGACTGTTAGACATGAATCACCTCACAAGGTGAAACTAGGAGATGACTACCAATATCCAATAAAAGGTAGTGGGGAATCTTCATACAAGCTAGACTCTGGTAAGTCTCTAACAATGAAAGAAGTATTGTTTGTTCCAGGACTTAAGAAGAATCTTCTATCCATTTCAACCTTGGATGCAAAAGGAATGTGGGTTGAATTCATCGATGGTCAAGTCATCATGTGGCCAAAAGGAAAGAAAATTGATGATGCGGTAGTGATTGGAGAACAAGAAGGAGGCTTGTACAAATTGAAGCGTCATCCAGGACAAGCCTTGATCCATGATACGGTAGAGCCAAATGAGATTTGGCATAGAAGGCTTGCACATGTGCACTACAGAGCACTACCTATTGCATTCCAAACAAAGCATGATGGAGTTTGCAAAGGATGTGCGAAAGGGAAGAATACAAAGAGGACATTTCCTAGCAGCAAAAGCAAAGCCAAAGGAATTCTACAAATCATCCACTCCGATGTATGCGGTCCAATGTCATCAAACTCACTAAGCGGGTATGCATACTATGTTTCTTTTATTGATGATTTTTCTAGAAAGACATGGATTTACTTTATGAAAAGAAAAGATGAAGTGTTCAGCAAGTTCAAGGAATTCAAAGTCTTGATCAAGAACCATACTGAAAAGAAGATCAAGACCATTCGATCAGATAATGGTGGAGAATTCACTTCGAATGAATTCAAAGAGCTATGCAAAGAATCAGGGATTAAGAGGGAGTTGTCAACTCCTTATAATCCACAATAGAATGGGGTTACAGAATGGAAGAACAAAATTTCAAGCTATTTGAAGGGAAGAACAAAAATCAGAATATGACCTAAAGAATCCAGTTGAAGAATGTGAAGATCTAGAATGTAGAGACCATGCAGTCATAAGAGTCTCTCAAATCAAGAACAACTTGAAGCGGTAAAAGATAAAATGAAGAATGCAGAAGTGATGATGGCCACCTTGAATGGCCTCCTAGGATCGTGGAATTCATTCAAGGAATGTGTTCCAGAAGGAAGTTATTACTTTCAGCAAACTTTGGGAAGAAGAAGAAGCTTGAATCATAAGAAGAGAAGAGAAGAGGGGAGCAATTGAAGATCAAGATATCGCCATCCAAAGAAGATCCCTCAATCAATGAGGAATATGAAGAACTCAACTCTTGAAGAACTTCTTATACACCTTAGCTTTTGGATAAGAAACGATGCTATTATGAATGAAGAAGACGATGAAGCTGAAGGCTCAAGAAGGAATCTACCCTCGAAACAAATAAAGATAAGTATTCAATTGTCATTTCATTATATCATTTTGTTATGCATTTGTTCATATTCAGTTATTGTATTATGCATGATAGGATGTTTGCATTAATGACAGAATACTACTAATATGCATGTGATGGGTAAGTAGCTCATGGGGCTATACAAATTCTCCATTGCTACTTATCTAGAATGAAACCTCTTTGCTGACATATTGGATTAGTGCACAATCTCAATGTTGTCCTGGTAGAGATGGAAGGCATCTAGAAAGTTTCAATGAGATATGGATGAATGTTGTATTGGATAAAGTAGTTGCATGATTATATATTTATGCATAAGTGTTTGCCAGTATAAATATTCCTTATGAAATGTTTCTAACCATACAATTGCATTTGAATTGTAGGAAAGATCGCATACATAATCGCCTACAAGCAAAGAAGAATGAAGACTTGTTCCGAAGAACAAGTGACGACAGTTCAAAGACAAAGAATAATATGATGAGTGCAGTGACATCATTGATGCAGAACCTTCCAGCCACCAAGAAGAAAGGGAAGATCAGTTCAAGAAGAATGATGTCTGGGCGTAGTATCGAGACCTGAAGAGAAGTTCATAGTTCCATCATGCAGTAGATGGAAACATCGTGGGATACAAAGCAAGATTCGTAGCATGAGGCTTCTCATGAAGAGAAGGCATAGTCGACAAAGAAACATTTACAGCTAATAGAAGTGAAGTCACATGACATGCATAATCATGTGTGCAAATGAAGGAAGGCTTTGTACGAGTTCAGAAGACACCCATGGGATAACGCATACATGATGAGCTTGATGAATATCTTAACCTTTTCCATAAGGTTGATAGAGGATGACAAGCTCACAAATGGGTGCAAGATGAACTTTTGAAGAAGTTCAAGATAGAGGATATTAGTATCCAATGATCCTAGATGGATACTACTTGTCACTCCAGTATAGAATGTTTCAGTGCATAGAGTACGGAAGACAGAGGGAGTATGATGCTCCGCTTTAGAGGGAGTGATTGCAGAAGATCCTGAGGTTCGACATGGTACGACAGGATGGGCAGATTACTGATGATTCTAGGCTTTACTGTGAGTAAAGTGGATTTCAACCTTTGCTTCAAGGTTGAAGACAGAAGACCAGTGATGCTCCTATTATGTGTCAATGCACTATTGTTATAGGCATGGAGGTGTGGCAGAGTATAGATGGGATCTTCCTTGGACAAGGGAAGTATGCAGCAGAGATCCCAAAGAGGATTGGGATGATGGACTGCAAGGCTATGGCTACACCTATGGCATCGAACTTGAAGCTATTGAGTGATGCTCCATCAGAGTCGGTTAATGCTACGATGTATCATCAGATGATTGTGTCATCGATGTACTTGACGAACACGAGACCAGATATTTGCTTTGCTGTGAACACCCTGAGCCAGTACTTGACAGATCCGAGAAGTGTTCACTTGATTGCTGCAAAGCATATTCTGAGGTACCTGAAGGGTACAATTGATTATGGGCTCAAGTATGATGCAAATCAGAAGATTAACCTGGAGGGTTATGTTGATTTAGATTGGGCAGGCAGTGCCATCGACAGGAAGAGTACTTCTGGATGCTGCTTCAGTATGGGATCAGGTGTGATCTCTTGGTTTAGCAGGAAGCAATCCTGTGTGGCACTGAGTACAGCTGAAGCAGAGTATGTCGTAGCTTGTTCATCTAGTTGTGAGGCAGTATGGCTGCGGAAGCTACTGTTTGATATATTTGATCTCCAGTAGATGCTACTTGTATACATTGTGACAACCAGAGTTGCGTGAAGTTGTCAGAGAATCCAGTGTTTCATGAGAGGTCGAAGCATATCAAGATCAAGTATCACTATATTAGGGATATGGTGTAGAGAGGAGCAGTGAAGCTCCTGTATGTTGTGACGGAGGAACAGATAGCTGATGTATTGATGAATCCATTGGCTAGGATGAAGTTTGAGTACTTCAGAGAGAGACTTGGTGTTCTCCAGATCGAGTCTTCCTCCCAGAGAAAGTGATGAGACCCATAGCCATTCTGACATGGTGAGAGGATTGGTTCCTTCCATGGTCAGATGTAAGGGCTGAGCCATTCTATCATGGTGAGAGGATTGGTTCCTTCCATGTCAGATATGAGTGCTGAGATCCATAGCCATTCTGATGAGTAGGTCAGATATAAGGGCCGAGCCATTCTGTCATGGTGGTAGGGTTGCTCCCTTCCATGTCAGATATGAATGCTGGCCATTCTGTTGAGCAGGACAGATGTAAGAGCAATTGCCATTCTAGGAATGGAGGCACCTGGTCAGTTACCAGGAACACTCAGTATAAGAACTGAGTAGCCATTATGATGTGATAGAGGGATGTGTTCCCACTTGATCAGATGTAAGGGCTGAACCATTTTGTTCATGGCTAAAAGATTAAGTTCCTTCCATGTTAGATGTGAGTGTTGTCCATTTTGACGAGCAGGTCGGATGTAAGGGCAACTGCCATTCTCTAGGAGAATGGAGGCGCCTGGTCAGTTACCAGGTAGCTCAGTCGAGGAGGAATGGGGGCCATTCTGATATGATTGTTGGGATGTGTTCCCCTCGTGATCATATATGAGTGCATACCCTTCCATCATTATGAGCAGGATGTGTTCTCGCCTGGATGGATGTAAGTGCTGAGCCTTGTCACAGATGATAGTAGGTGTGTCCTATCATGCTGGTGACTGTAAGTGCTGTGCCATTTCACAGATGATAGTAGGTGTGTCCTATCATGCTAGTGACTGTAAGTGCAGTGCCTTTTCACAGATGGTAGTAGGTGTGTCTTACCATGCTGGTGATTGTAAGTGCAGAGCCTTTTCACAGATGGTAGTAGGTGTGTCCTACCATGCTGGTGATTATAAGTGCTGAGCCTTTCCATAGATGGTAGTAGGTGTGTCCTACCATGCTGGTGGATGTGAGCGCTGTGCCGTTCCACAGATGATAGTAGGTGTGTCCTATCATGCTGGTGGTTGTAAGTGCTGAGCCATTTCATAGATGATAGTAGGTGTGTCCTATCATACTGGTGAATGTGAGTGTTGGTCCTTTCTGATGGGATTGTAGTTTACTACATGATCAGATGTGAGTGCTGGGCGTGCCTTTCTGACGAGCAGGTCAGATATAAGTGCTGGGCGAAGACCTACATGAGGGTAGGCCTACAACTAGCATGAAAAAGGGCTAGCTATGTAGAACTTCCTATGGCGAGAAGAATCTTGAGATAGCACCAGTGTTGATCCAGATCGAGTGATGATCCAGATCCAGTAATGATGATCCAGCAGTAATGATCCAGATCGAGTGATGATCCAAATCCAGTCCAGTGATGATGATCCAGATCGAGAGATGATCCAGATCTAGTAATGATGATCCAGCAGTAATGATCCAGATCGAGTGATGATCCAGATCCAGTCCAGTGATGATAATCCAGATCGAGAGATGATCCAGATCTAGTGATGATGTTCGATGATGATCCAGATCCAATGATGACTTGAAGACGAAGATGACTTGAAGACGAGATGATCCAGTTGATACAGAGAAGAAGACCAGTGCTAAAAATTGTGTCGAAAGAATACCTTCCTAGTTAAGAGGGAGTGTTGATGTATATGTAACTTTGGAATGTATTCTTATATGTATCTTATATATTGTAAA
>LPNX010182193.1:4699-127707 GCA_001517045.1 Pseudotsuga menziesii | reverse complement strand
TTATCACTCAATATTGATATATGTTATTGATACTGTCAATGTCATGATTATTCAAATGTTGTTGATGATTGTGATCGAATAGTAATTCATTTTCATAGCTTATTTTGATTACATCTATATTTTGATAGTTGTTTTGAATGATAAGTTATTATATCTTTTATATACAAATTTTAATGTTGAATTTTTATTATCTATTGACAAATACATATACAAAGTGGAAAGAATAATTTCTTATTTTATTCTCTGTGTTTTTGTAAATTTTATTAAACAGAGTGCTATTGGTGATAACAATTCTGATAGTTTCTTTATCTGGAATTGTATGATTTATTTCACTTTGTTATTTATAATTGTTAATTGATAGTTGATATAGTAATCTAAGAGTTTGCTCTCAGCTGAGATAGGGTAGCTAGTTAATTTCAAATCATATTTTAGCTTAGTTTATTTTAATAGCTATTAAATAGAATTAGATTAGTTTGTTAAAATTTAAAATAGTTTTTTTTTAAGCCAAAACATTTAAAACAAAACCCTAAAACAAGAGACTTTCCTTAAGAAAGCACTTTAGGATAACATAAACTTAAAAAACTAACTCTACGATTTATTTTAAATAGTAATTTAGTTTAGGATAAATTTTTACTGAATTTTATTACGTTCTCCTTAAGAGGATAAATTCAGTTGGTAGCAGGACCATAACCTGCGAGGTTTTTCCATTCCAAATACATCGGGAGCTACTCTAAGCGAATTGTGTGAGTTTAATCTCCTTAATTTGGCCTAGTTCAGAAAATCAGGCCAACAGGGCACTATGGTTATTAGGCTCTCATAGAGAAGTCAGCCCTCGTAAGTAATTGTCAAGTCAGAAACTAGTATAAATAGAGAGTGAACCACTCTATTTGTCACACACACTCACCCATATATAGCGCATAGGTGAGAGAAGAGGAAGTCACACAAGTGAGAGAGAGAACAACTATTGGAGATCATCTTTCTTCCTTTGGGTTTTACTGTTGCCATTGGTACTCATTCTATATCTAAGGAAGTTCGGGGTTTTCTCCTTTATGGTTTCCCTGAGGAAAATATTTGTTTATATTGTCTCTTGTGATTGATTGTTGTGCATGTTATTCTCTTAGATAACATCCTAATACAATACTGTCTAATTGATAAAAATATAACATGGTATCAGAGCTAACCTGAGAAGAAGACACTGTGCAGCTACGGAAGCTATGGATTCTAAATTTTTGGGTCTCTCTCCACAATCCATCAGCTAAAGGAGGCTAGGATAACTCTCCATTGAAGGGTGCATCTTTCTGTCGAAGCAGAATTTGATTCCGGGCATTTTCAGTTTTTGCTGCGGGAAATTAGGGCTTTTTATAGAAGAGGAATTTTTGGGTGAGCCCAGTCATAGGATTTCTCTCCTCATCAAAATCAAAGTTTAGAGACCAAGGTCAAAGTTTTTGGTTGAAGAAAACTCCAGGAAATTCAAACCCTAGTTTGACCCCGAGCCTGAAAAACCCTAAAATACTAAAATATGTAGTTTTGGTAGATTCGTTATATATCACACTTGAAGAAGTCCCAGGGGCCACAATTTTGACAAGCAGAAGATAAAATCCTGATGTACCCTGTGTAAAAATTTCAGCCTCATATTTGCTATATTCTGTGGGATATGATTCCTCCATATCAGGGTTCCAGCCTCTTCTAGGATACATCCCTAAATAGGACACCTAGGGAGAATTGCTATATCTCGGGCTACGAATGTCCACATGAACTTTTACAAGATTTTACAGATAGGGCACGAACTTTAATTTCTTTGGTAAAATTTTCAGACCCTGATTATGAAATAGGGACACGTGGAAGTCTGTACAAGTTCGCTATGGTGAATAGTCCTGAAATAAGTCACCTTGGGAAAAATCTCATGAGTCCCAATAGATGAAACCAATTCTTCTCAAAACTATGGTGTTGGAAAGAGGACAGACGAGGCTACCTTAGCACAAAATTTCATATACATAGGAGTAGTACTTTTAGAGATACCATAGAAACAATATCAGACATTTCTGTAGAGGGAATTGGAAAACTAGGGCTTCTTGTTCCGGGAGCTTCCTGTTAGATTTTTAACATTTAAGCTAGAATTATCTTAGTACATTTAGCTGAGAGAATAACGAGTACAAAAATCAAACATAACAGACAATATACACAAAGATTTTCCTCGGGGAAACCATAAAGGAGAAAACCCCGCAACTTCCGCAGAGATAGAATCAGCACCAAAAGTAAAACCAAAAAACCGTAAGATGATCTCCCGACAGTAGTACTCTCTCTCTCTCTCTTGTCCTAGCAACTTCTTCTCTCTCAGTTATGCACTACAACTGAGTGTGAGTGAATGTGTGATAAATAGAGAGTCTCACTCTCTATTTATACTAATTCCTGACTTGATAATAACTCACTAGGGCCGACTTCTCTAGAAGAGTCTAATAACCCTAGGGCCCCACAACTGTGGGGACTTTAACCCTTGATCAATAAGGAGGGTTACCCTCTATGACTTTACATGACTTTTTTACATTATTGAATCTCCTGATAGGAACATCGGGGCATGACATGACCCAACTACATTACATATACTTCCCAGAATAAAGATCGGGGTACAATACATAAAATATACAAGTGAATACATTCTGAAGTTACAAATACATCAACACTCTCTCTTAACTAGAAAGGTATTCTCTCGACACAATTTATCAGCACAGGTCTTCTTCTCTGTATCATCTAGATCATCATCAACTTATCTTCATCTTCAAGTCATCTCCATCTTCAAGTCATCTTCATCTTTAATTCATATTCATCTTCAAGTCATCTTCATTACTGGATCATCATTAGTTCATCATCACTGGATCTGGATCATCACTAGATCATCATTAGTTCATCATCACTGGATCTGGATCATCACTGGATTTGGAACATCACTGGATCTGGATCATCACTGGATCTGGATCATCACTGGATTTGGAACATCACTGGATCTGGATCATCTCTGGATCTAGATCATCTCTGCTGGATCATCATCACAGGTGATATCTATCAATTCTTCTCATCATAGGAATTTATACAAAGACAACCCTTTTTCATGCTGGTTATAGGCCTAGCCTCCATGTAGGTCTTATTCAGTGCTTATATCCGACCCTAAGTCAGAATGGATCACCCAGCACTTACATCTGACCATGAGAGGAACACATCCAACACCATGTTAGAAAGGCATTCTCATCACTCACATATGACCATGGGAGGAACACATCCACCACCATGTAAGAAAGGCACAAATCTCACATCCACTGGCATGATAGGACACACCATATATCATCCAAGGAAAGGCTCAACACTTACATCTACTAGCATAGCAGGACATACCATCTACTATCCAAATAAAGGCACAGCACTTATATCCTCTGGCATAACAGGACACACCATATACTATCCAAGGAAGGGCTCAGCAGTTATATCTACTGGCATGGTAGGACACACCATCGACCATCCAAAGAAAGGCTCTACACTTACATCTGTCAGCATGATAGGACACACCATCTATCATCTGTGGAAAGGCTCTGCACTTACATCCATCAGCATGATAGGACACACCATCTATCATCCGGGGAAAGGCTCTACACTTACATCTGTCGGCATGATAGGAAACACCATCTATCATCCAGGGAAAGGCTCTGCACTTACATTTGATCATGTGGGAGCCAATCCCATAGTCATATCAGAATGGCTCTGCACTTACATCTGATCATGTGTGAGCCAATCCCATAGTCATATCAAAATGGCTTTGCACTTACATCTGATCTTGTGGGAGCCAATCCCATAGTCATATCAGAATGGCTCTTAGCTCTAGGATGAGTATTCTTGGTAACTGACCAGGTGCCTCCATTCTCCTGGAGAATGGCCTTCAACACTTATATATGATCATGTGGGGACATATCCCTCAATCACATCAGAATGGCTCTGCACTGATCATGTGGTAACACAACCCACAATCATATCAGAGCATCTCTGCACTTACATCTGACCATGGAAGGAACCAATCCTCTCACCATGTCAAAAGGTCTCACAGACTGATCACTTCCCCTTGGAAGGAACCTCGATCTAGAGAACACCAAGATTCTCCCTGAAGTACTCAAACTTCACTCTGGCCAATGGCTTGGTCAACACATCAGCTATCTGCTTGTTCGTCACAACATAATGGAGCTTCAATACTCCTCTCTACACCATATCCTTGATATAGTGATATTTGATCTCGATATGCTTTGACTTTTCATGGAACACTGAGTTCTCAGACAAATTCACACATCTCTGGTTGTTGCAATATATACAAGTAGCATCCAACTGGAGATCAAATAGATTAGATAGTATCTTTCTAAGCCACAATGCCTCACAGCTAGCTGAACAAGCTGCGACATACTCTGCTTCAGCTATTCTTAGTGCCACACAGGACTACTTCCTGCTAAACCAAGAGATCACACCTGATCCCATACTGAAGCAACACCCTGAAATGCTATTCCTATCGATGGCACTGCATGCCCATTCGAAATCAACATAACCTTCCATATTAATATTCTGATTCACCTAATACTTGATCCCATAATCAACTGTACCCTTAAGGTACCTCAAAATATGCTTTGCAACAATCAAGTGAACATGTCTAGGATCTTTCAAGAACTAGCTCAATGTGTTCATAGCAAAGCAAATATATGGTCTTATATTCATCAGGTACATCAAGGACCCAATCATTTGACGATACATCATAGCATCAATTGCTTTTGATGAAGCATCAATCAATAGCTTCAGGTTCGATGCCATAGGTGTGGTCATGGCCTTGCAATCCATCATCCCAAATCTCTTTAGGATCTCTACTGCATACTTCCCTTGTACTAGGGAAATTCTATCTGCATTCTGCCACACCTCCATGCCTAGAAAACATTGCATCATACCCAAGTCCTTCATTTCGAACTCAACAGCAAGGTTCCTCTTCGTATCAGCAACCAACCCATCCATACCTATTACAAACAGATCATCTACATACAGCATGTGTATCATTGGGTTCCCTTCTTCAACCTTGTAGTAAAGGTTGGAATCTGCTTTACACTTGGTAAAGCCCAAACTGGATAGGAAGCTATCAATTTTGTCGTGCCATGTCCTGGGTGCCTGTTTCAAACCGTACATGGATTTCTTCAATTTACACACATGAGTCTCCCTGTCACGTGTCTCAAAACCAAGTGGATACTCCACATACACTTCCTCTTACACTACACCATTCAAGAAAGTAGTCTTGACATCCATTTGGTGTATCTTCCATTTCATCACTGCATCTAGAGAAAGTACTGATCTGATGGAAGTGTATCTGGCTACAGGTGAAAAAGTTTATTCATAATCTATTCCTTCTTTCTGGGAGAAGCCACGAGCCACAATTCTTGCTTTATATTTCTCTATGCTACCATTTAGATCATGCTTGATCTTGTAGATCCAATTGGAAGTCACAACAGACTTCTCTTCTTTTCTAGGAACAACATCCCAGACATCATTGTTGATGTAATTGTAACTTCAAAATGTATTCACTTGTATTTCTTATGTATTGTGACCCGATGTTTATTCCGAGATGTATTGTAATGTACTTGAGTCATGTTATGCCCTGATGTTCCTATCGGGAGTTTCTATAATGTAAACAAGTCATGTCAAGTCAAGGTGGGTAACCCTCCTATTGTCTAAGGGTTAAAGTCCCCATAGTTCTGGGACACTAGGGTTATTAGAATCACCTAGTGAAGTTGGCCCTAGTTAGGTTTAGTCAAGTTAGGAATTAGTATAAATATAGATCTAGCCTCTCTATTTAACACACACTCATTTGTAGCGCATAGTTGAGGAAGAGAAAGACACTGGGACAAGCCTAGAAAGAGGCTACTACTGTCGGGAGATCATCTTACTATTTTGGGGGTTTACTTTTGGTGCTGATTCTATCTCTGAGGAAGTTGTGGGGTTTTCTCCATTTATGGTTTCCCCGAGGAAAAACACTGTGTTCATTGTCTCTTGTGTTTGATTGTTGTTCTTGTTATTCTCTCAGCTAAAGATCCTAATGTTATGCTAGCTTAATGTTAAAAATATAACATGGTGTCAGAGCTAACCTGAGAAGAAGACACTGTACAACTGCGGGAACTAGGGCTTCCTGCTTTGTGGATCTCTCTCCATATATTTTCAGCAAAATAAGGTTGGAATAACTCTCCTCCCTAGGGCACATCTTTCTGTCGAAGAATAATCCAATTCTGAGGTTTTTTAGTTTTGGACCCAACACTACTGCCGAAAATTAGGGCTTTCCACAAAAGTGGAATTTTTCGGTGAGCCTAGGCCTGGATTGATCTCCTCCTCAAAATCGAAGTTAGGGATCAAATTCAAGGCATTTGGTTGGACAGAACTCCAGAAAATAAAAACCCTAATATGCTCCTGAACCAACACTATAGGATTTTAGCTCCAAATCCAGATCCGACATCTTGACCTGGTAAGATCTAAATATTTTGTATTTCCATTTGAGGTTCTCAGTTAAGATGTCTCATCATACCAAGCTTGATGAAAATATTGAGGGAGCTGATAACTTTCGAGCCTGAAAGTATAGGATCTCCCTGGTCCTGGAAGAAAATTAGTTGGACTCCTATATCAATGAGGAGGTTCCAGTTCTAGAGGGAGATGAGGCTAAGGACTTACACAAGAAGAAGTTGGCTATGGCAAAGAGGATTATTGCTGATTCAATCAAGGATCACCCCATACCAAAAGTGTCCTCCCTAAAGACACCTAAAGCTATGTTTGATGCCCTAACCAAATTGTTTGAAGGGAAGAGTATAAACCAGAAGATTACTCTGAGAAACCAACTGAAGAATGTGAAGATTCAGAATGCAGAGACCATCCAGTCTTACTTCACTAGAGTTTCTCAGATCAAGGAACAACTGGAAGCAGTAGATGAAGAAGTGGAAAATTCAGAGATTGTAATGACCACCTTGAATGGTCTCCCTAGGACATGGGACTCTTTCATTCGAGGGATCTGTTCCAGAAAGAAGTTAGTCAAGTTCAACAGACTTTGGGAAGAATGTTCAGAAGAAGAAGCTCAGATCACAGCTCAAGAAGAGAAGATGGGAAGTGAAGATCAAGCTCTCGCAGTTCAATCCAAGAAACCCAGAAGGGACCATCATCATCATCATTCTAAAGGTAAGCACTCTTCCCATAAGAAATCTCAACTCAAATGTTATACTTGTGATGAAATAGGACACTTTGCAAGAGATTGTCCTAAAAGCAAAAGAAACCTTCACAAGAAGAAAAAAAACAAGAGAAGACATCATGCTCATGCTGCAGAGGATGATGAACCTTCCACAAAGAATACCAAATATGAAAGTGAAGATTCTTCAAGTGATGAAGAATATGTTTTGATTTCCACTCTCACGGGAAATATCACACATGGAAGCAATGATTGGATTGTAGACAGTGGGGCTTCCAAGCATATGACAGGAATCAAGGAATCCTTTGTGAGACTATCAGAACATGAATCTCTTCACAAGGTGAAGCTCAGAGATGACTACCAATATCCAATAAAAGGTAGTGGGGAATCCTCCTATAAGCTATACGATGGAAAGTCTATGACAATGAAGGAAGTATTGTTTGTACCAGGAATAAAGAAGAACCTTATCTCCATATCTTCATTAGATGCAAAAGGAATGAGGGTTGCATTTATAGATGGTAAAATCATCATGTGGCCAAGAGGAAAGACTATTGATGATGTAGTAGTTATTGGAGAACAAGAAGGAGGATTGTATAAATTGAAGGGCCATCCAGAACAAGCCTTGGTCCATGACACAGTAGAGCCAAATGAGCTTTGGCACAGAAGGATTGCACATTTGCATTACAGAGCACTACCACTTGCAAGCAAAGTTGTTGAAGGTCTTCCAGAAATTCAAGAAAAACATGATGGGGTCTGCAAAGGATGTGCGAAAGGAAAGAACACAAAGAATACGTTTCCAAGTAGTGAAAGCAAAGCAAAAGGAATCTTGGAAATCATCCACTCCGATGTCTGTGGACCAATGTCATCAAGTTCATTAAGCGGGTATGTATACTATGTTTCCTTTATTGATGACTTTTCTAGGAAGACAATGATTTACTTCATGAAGAACAAAGATGAAGTATTCAGCAAGTTCAAGGAATTCAAAGCCTTGATCGAGTACCACACAGAAAAGAAGATCAAGACCTTTCGATCAGATAATGGTGGAGAATTCACATCAAATGAATTCAAATATTTATGCAAAGACTCGGGGATTAAGAGGGAGTTGTCCACTCCAGACAATCCACAACAAAATGGGATTGCAGAAAGGAAGAATAGAACTATCATGGAAGATGCAAGAGCAATGCTTCATGATCAAGATCTTCCTATGCATCTATGGGCAGAAGTTGCCAGAACAGCGGTGTATGTACAAAACCGTACTCCACATAGAGTACTCAAGAACAAGACATATGAAGAAGTCTTCTCCAGCAAGAAACCAGAAATCAGCCATCTCAGAATATTCGGTTGTCCTGTGTACATACACATTCCAAAAGAGAAGAGAAAAAAACTAGATCCTTCAGGAAAGAAGGGTATATTTGTGGGATACTCTGAAAGCTCTAAGGCTTATAGAATATACTTCCCAGGATTCAAGAAGATCGACATCAGTAGGGATGTGACATTTGATGAAGACACAGCTTACAACAAATCCAGAAAGAAACCTACTGAAGAACCTGAAGAAGCAGAAGCACCCATAATTCATGATACAACCATGAATGAAGAAACTCAAGAAGAAGATTGAGAATTTGAAGAACCACAAAGACCTATAGATCCACCTCAGGAGAATAATCCTCACAAGAGGAAACCTATTTGGGTATGAGAAGCTATCCAAGGTGCAGAAAGATATGGGGCTCCAGAAGAGGATCACAGAGAAAGAAAGAGAACCAGATCCTGCTCTAGATATGTAGCTTTACTATGTGACTTTACCAATGAAGAACCTTCCAACTATGAAGAAGCGACAGAATGAAAAGAATGGAAGGATGCTATGATCAAAGAGTATCAATCGATCATGAAGAATGATGTTTGGGATGTTGTCCCAAGACCAAAAGGGAAGTCGGTTGTAACTTCCAAATGGATCTACAAGATCAAGCATGCTGTAGATGGTAGCATAGAAAAATTTAAAGCAAGATTTGTTTCTCGTGGTTTCTCCCAGAAAGAAGGAATATATTATGAAGAAACTTTTGCACCTGTAGCTAGATACACTTCTATCAGATCAGTACTTGCTCTGGATGCAATGATGAAATGGAAGATACACCAGATGGATGTCAAGATTGCTTTCTTGAATGGTGTAGTAGAAGAGGAAGTGTATGTGGAACAGCCACTCCGTTTTGAGACACATGATAGGGAGTCTCATGTATGTAGATTGAAGAAATCCCTGTAAGGTTTGAAACAGGCACCTAGGGCATGGCACGATAGAATTGACAGCTTTCTATCTAGTATGTGCTTTACCAAAAGTAAAGCAGACTCCAACATTTACTACAAGGTTGAATATGGAAACCTAGTGATGCTCCTACTGTATGTAGATGATCTATTTGTAACAAGTATGGATGGGTTGATTACTGATACGAAGAGAAATCTTGCTGCCGAGTTTGAAATGAAGGACTTGGGAATGATGCACTATTTTCTAAGCATGGAGGTGTGGTAGAATGCAGATGGAATTTCCCTAGGACAAGGGAAATATATGGTAGAAATACTGAAGAGGTTTGGGATGATGGACTGCAAGGCCATGACCACACCTATGGCATTGAACCTGAAGCTATTGAGTGATGCTTCATCATAAGTGGTTGATGCAATGATGTATCATTAGATGATTGGGTCCTTGATGTACCTGAAGAACACGACACTAGATATTTTATTTGCTGTGAACACCTTGAGCCAGTTCCTGACAGATCCGAGACATGTTCACTTGATTGCTGCAAAGCATATTCTGAGGTACCTAAGGGGTACAATTGATTATGGGCTCAAGTATGAGGTGAGTCAAAAGATTAACCTAGAGGGTTATGTTGATTCAGATTGGGAAGGCAGTTCCATCGATAGGAAGAGCACTTCAACGTGTTGCTTTAGTGTGGGATTAGGTGTGATCTCTTGGTTTAGGAGGAAGCAATCCTGTGTGGCACTGAGTACAGCTGAAGCAAAGTATGTCACAGTTTGTTCAGCTAGTTGTGAGGCAGTATGGCTAAGGAAGCTACTGTCTGATTTATTTGATCTCCAGTTGGATGCTACTTGTATATATTGCGACAACCAGAGTTGTGTGAAGTTGTCGTAGAACCTGGTGTTCCATGACAAGTCAAAGCATATCAAGATCAAGTATCAATATATCAAGGATATGGTGCATAGGGGAGCAGTGAAGCCCCAGTATGTTGTGACGGAGGAACAAATAGTTGATGTGTTGACGAAGCCATTGGCTAGGGTGAAGTTCGAGTACTTCAGGGAGAAGCTTGATGTTCTCCAGATCGAGGTTTCCTCCAAGGGGAAATGATGAGACCCAGAGCCATTATGACATGGTGAGAGGATTGGTTCCTTCCATGGTTAGATGTAAGGTCTGAGCCATTCTGTCATGGTGAGAGGATTGGTTACTTCCATGTCAGATATGAGTGCTAACGCATTCTCATATGACTGTAGGATTGGTTCCTACATGATTAGATATAAGGGTTGTTTCCATTCTTGGAATGGAGGTGCCTGGTCAGTTACTAGGAATACTTGGTCTAGGACTGAGGGCCTTTCTGAAATGATTGTAAGATGTAGTCTTACATGATCATATGTGAGTGTAGGGCCATTCTAACAAGTAGGTCAAATATAAGTGCTGGGCCATTCTGACGAGTAGGTTAGATATAAGTGTTGGGCCATTCTGACGAGTAGGTCAGATATAAGTGTTGGGCCATTGTGACGAGTAGGTTAGATATAAGTGTTGGGCCTTTCTGATGAGTAGGTCAGATATAAGTGCTATGCCATTCTGACGAGTAGGTCAGATGTAAGGGCTGGGGCCATTCTGACATGGGAGAGGATGAGGTTCCTTCCATGGTTAGATGTAAGGGCAGGGCCATTCTGACATTGTGAGGGGATTAAGTTCCTCTCATGGTCATATGTGAGTGCTGGGCATTCCTTTCTGACAAGTCAAGGTCAGATGTAAGTGCTAGATGGGCCATTCTGACTTAGGGTCAGTTATAAGCCATGAGAAAGACCTACATGGAGGCTAGGCCTACACCCAGCATGAAAAAGGGTTGGCTCTGTAGAACTTCCTGTGACAAGAAGAATCATGAGATAGAACCTATGATGATTTCAGTGATGATGATCTAGCAGTGATGATCTAGATCAAGTGATGATCCAGATCCAATGATGACGACCAGCGATGATCCAGATCCAGTGATGATGTCCAGTGATGATGATATAGATCGAGTGATGATCCAAATCCAGTGATGATGATCCAGATCCGATGATGACGAGGACTTGAAGATGAAGATGATGAGATCTTGACGATGATACAGATGATACATAGAAGAAGACTTGTGCTGTTAAATTGTGTCGAGAGAATACCTTCCTAGTTAAGAGGGAGTGTTGATGTAATTGTAACTTCAAAATGTATTCACTTGTATTTCTTATGTATTGTAACCCGATGTTTATTCCAGGATGTATTGTAATGTACTTGAGTCATGTTATGCCCCGATGTTCCTATTGGGAGTTTCTATAATGTAAACAAGTCATGTCAAGTCAAGGTGGGTAACCCTCCTATTGTCTAAGGGTTAAAGTCCCCAAATTTCTAGGGCACTAGGGTTATTAGACTCACCTAGTGAAGTCAGCCCTAGTTATGTTTAGTCAAGTCAAGTATTAGTATAAATAGAGAGCTAGCCTCTCTATTCAACACACACTCACACACACTCAGTTGTAGCGCATAGATGAGGAAGAGAAAGACATCGGGACAAGGAAGAAAGAGGTTACTGCTGTCGGGAGATCATATTACTATTTTGGGGCTTTACTTTTGGTGTTTATTCTATCTCTGAGGAAGTTGCGGGGTTTTCTCCATTTATGGTTTCCTCGAGGACAAACACTATTTTCATTGTCTCTTGTGTTTGATTGTTCTACTTGTTATTCTCTCATCTAAAGATCCTAATGTTATGCTAGCTTAATGTTAAAAATCTAACAATCATTCTTCATGATTGATTGGTACTCCTCGATCATAGCATCCTTCCATTATTTCTTCTCTATCGCTTCTTCATAGTTGGAAGGTTCTTTATCAATAATATCACATAGTAGGGCCACATAACCAAAGCAGGACCTAGTTCGCTTTCTTTCTCTGTGTGTTTCTTCTGGAGCCCCATATCTTTCTGCACCTTGGATAGCTTCTCATACCCATGCAAATTTCCTCTTGTGAGGATTCTTCTCTTGGGGTGGATCTAAAGGTTCCTGGGGTTCTTTTATTTCTCAATCTTCATCCTGATTTGCATTGTTCGTAGTTGTATCTTGAATTATGGGTACTTCTGTTTCTTTGAAGACTTCAACTGGTCTCTTTCTGGATTTGTTGTAAGATGAATCTTCATCGAATGTTACGTATATTCTTATGTCGATATTCTTGAATCTTGGGAAGTATATTTTATAAGCTTTCGAGCTTTCACTATATCCCAGAAATATACCCTTCTTTCCAAAAGGATCTAACTTTGTCCTCTTTTCTTTTGGAATGTGTATGTATACAGGACAGCCAAATATTCTGAGATGCATGACTTTTGGTTTCTTACCGGAAAATACTTCTTCAGGTGTGTTGTTCTTGAGTACTCTATGTGGAGTACGATTCTGTACATACACCGTTGTTCTAGCAACTTCTGCCCATAGATGCATGGGAAGATATTGATCATGAAGCATGGCCCTTGTAGCTTCCATGATCGTTCCATTATTCCTTTCTCCAACCCCATTCTGTTGCAGATTATATGGAGTGGATAACTCCCTCTTAATCCCTGAATATTTTCATAACTCTTTGAATTCATTTGATTTGAATTCTCCACCATTATCTGATCGAAAGGTCTTGATCTTATTTTCTTTGTGGTTCTTGATCAAGACTTTGAATTCCTTGAACTTGCTGAATAATTCATCTTTGTTCTTCATGAACTATATCCATGTCTTCCTAGAAAAATCAACAATAAAACAAACATAGTATACATACCCACTTAATGAACTGGATGACATCGGACTGCATACATCGGAGTGAATGATTTCTAAGATTCCTTTTGCCTTGCTCTCACTACTTGGAAATGTCTTCATTTTGTTCTTTCCTTTCGCACATTCTTTGCAGACACCGTCATGTTTTGTCTGTATTTTTGGAAGACCTTCAACAACTTTGCTTGCAAGTGGTAGTGCTCTGTAGTGCACATGTGCAAGCCTTCTATGCCAAAGTTCATTTGTCTCTAATGAGTCATGAACCAATGCTTGTTCTGGATGACCCTTCAATTTGTATAGACCTCCTTCTTGTTCCCCAATTACTACTGCATCATCGATGGTCTTTCCCTTTGGCCACATAAGAACTTGGCCATCTACAAATGCAACCCTCATGCCTTTTGCATCCAATGCAGATATGGAGAGGAGGTTCTTCTTTAGTCCTAGTACAAAAAATACATCCTTCATCTTCATATATTTTCCAGAGTCTAGCTTATAGGAGGATTCACCACTACCTTTTATTGGATACTGGTAGTCATCCCCAAGTTTCACCTTGTGAGGTGACTCATGTTCAAATATTTTCACAAAGGATTCTTTGAATCCTGTCATATGTTTGGAATCACCACTATCTATAAGCCAATCATTGCTTCCATGTGTGATAGTTCCCGTGAGAGCGGAAATCAAAACATATTCTTCATCACTTGAAGAATCGTCATTTTCTTGTCTGATTCTCTTTGTGGAAGGTTCATCATCCTCTGCAACATGAGCATGATGTCTTATCTTGTTTCCCTTCTTCTTGTGAGAGTTACTTTTGTTTATAGGATAGTCTCTGGCAAAGTGTTCTCTTTCATCATGTGTATAGCATCTGAGTTTAGATAAATCTCTTCTACTGTTATCTTTCTGGTGGAAATGCTTACCTTTTGGGTGATGAGAGTTTCTTCTGCTTTTCTTGGAGTGTACTATGAGAGCTTGGTCTTCACTTCCCATATTTTCTTCTCGGGCCATTATTTGAGCTTCGTCTTGTGAGCATTCTTCCCATAGCCTACTAAACTTCACTAGCTTCTTTCTTGCACAAATCCTTTGAATGAAGGAGTCCCATGATCTAGGTAGACCATTCAAGGTGGTCATCACAATTTCTGCATTCTCCACTTCTTCATCTACCGCTTCTAGTTGTTCCTTGATTTGAAAGACTCTTGTAAAGTAAGACTGTATAGTCTTGGCATTCTGGATCTTTACATTCTTCAATTCGTTTCCCAAATTCATCTTCTAATTTATGTTCTTCTGTTCAAACAGTTTGGTCAAGGAATCAAACATAGCTTTAGGTGTCTTTAGGGAGGACACCTGTGGTATGAGGTGATATTTAATTGAATCAGCAATAATCCTCTTAGCCATGACCAATTTCTTTTTGTGTAATTCCTTATCCTCATCTCCCTCTGGAACTGGAACCTCTTCATTGATGTAAGAGTCCAACTCATTTTCTTCCAGGACCAGGGAGATCCTATACTTCTAAGATCAGAAGTTATCAGCTCCCTCAAACTTTTCATCAAGCTTGGTATGATGATACATATTAACTGAGAACCTCAAATGGAAATACAAAATATTTAGATATTACCAGGTCAAGATGTTGGGACTGGATCTGGAGCTGAATTTTTGCGGAGCTAGATTTTTGCGGAGCTAAATTTTTGCAGAGCTGGTTCATGAGCAAATTAGGATTTCAATTTCCTAGAGTTCTGTCCAACCAAAAAATTTTATCTTGATCTCTAAACTTCAATTTTTGGGAGGAGATCAATCCAATCCTGGGCTCACTCAAAAATTCCACTTCTATGGAAAGCCCTAATTTTTGGTAGTAGTATCAAGTCAAAAACTGAAAGTGCTCAGAATCATATTCTGCTTCGACAGAAAGATGTTCCCTAGAGAGGAGAGTCAGCCCAACACTCTTTTCCTGAAAATCTATGGAGAGAGATCCAAAAAGTAGGAAGCGCTAGTTTTCACAGCTGCACAGTGTCTTCTTCTCAGGTAGCTCTGATACCATGTTAGATTTTTAACATTTAAGCTAGAATTATCTTAGGATATTTAACTGAGAGAATAACAATCACAACAATCAAACATAAGAGACAATAGACACAAATATTTTCCTCGAGGAAACCATAAAGGAGAAAACCCCACAACTTCCTCAGAGATAGAATCAACACCAAAAGTAAAACCCAAAAATAGTAAGATGATCTCCCGACAGCAGTAGTCTCTCTCTTTCTTGTCCCAGGAACTTCTTCTATCTTAGTTATGCACTACTACTGAGTGTGAGTGAATGTGCGATAAATAGGGAGGCTCACTCTCTATTTATACTAATTCCTCACTTGACAATAAATCACTAGGGCTGACTTCTCTAGGAGAGTCTAATAACCCTAGGGCCCCATAACTGTGGGGACTTTAACCCTTGATCAATAAGGAGGATTACCCTCTATGACTTTACATGACTTGTTTACATTATTGAATCTCCCGATAGGAACATCGGGGCATGACATGACCCAATTACATTACAGATACTTCTCAGAATAAACATCGAGGTACAATACATAAAATATACAAGTGAATACATTATGAAGTTACAAATACATCAACACTTCCCCCCATTGTTTTCAGAAAAGGAGTACATTGGACATCTTGCCTTGAAGAGACCCATATTTCTATTCAATCATATCTGAAAGATTCCAATTTTTGAAAATTAGGGTTTCTCTAACAAACGCTAGATCATCCAGCTCCGAAAACAGGACAAACACCTCAAATTGGTAAGATCTAATATTTTTCTATTTATAGTTGAGGTTCCCATTTCAAGATGACTAATCACACCAGTTTGATGAGAAGCTTGATGAAGCTGACAACTTCCAAGCATGGAAGTATAGTATTTCTTTGGTTCTTGAAGAAAATGAATTGGACACCTACATAAGTTGAGAGGTTCCAGTTCTAGAGGGAGATGAGGCTAAAATCCTTACACAAGAAGAACTTATTTAAGGCCAAGAATATCATTTCTAATTCAATCAAGGATAACCTTATACCACAAGTTTCTTCCCTAAAGACACCTAAAGATATGTTTGATTCCTTGACCAAGCTATTTGAAGGGAAGAACATAAATCAGAAGATGACTTTGAGAAACCAGTTGAAGAATGTGAAGATCTAGAATACAGAGACCATACAATCATACTTTACAAGGGTCTCTCAAATCAAAGAACAACTTGAAGCAGTAGAAGAAGAAGTGGAGAATGAAAAATTTGTGATAACCACCTTGAATGGCCTCCCAAGATCATGGGATTCATTCATTCGAGGAATTTTTTGCAGAAGGAAGTGATTACTTTTAGCAGACTCTAGGAAGAGCACACACAAGATGAAGCTCAACCCATAATAAGAGAAGAGAAGATGAGAGCAACTGAAGATCAAGTGCTCATGATTCAAAGAATATCCCTCAAGCGATGAGGAATATGAAGAACTTAATTCTTAAAGAACCTCTTATCCATATTAAGCATTTGGATAAGAAATGATGTTGTTATGAATGAAGAAGATGATGAAGATGAAAGAAGGAGTCTACCCACGAAACAAATAAAGATAAGTATTCAATTGTCATTTCATGATATTGTTTTGTTATGCATTTCTTTATATTCATTTGATGTATTATACATGATAGAATGTTTTCATTAATGACAATATACTACTAATATGCATGTGATGGGTAAGTAGCTCATGGTGCTATACAACTCTCCATTGCTACTTATCTATAATGAAACCTATTTGCTGAAATATTGGATTAGTGCACAATCTCAATGATGTCATGGTAGAGATGGAAGGCATCTAGAAAGTTTCCATGAGATATGGATGAAGGTTGTATTGGCTAAATAGTTTCATGATTATATCTTTATGCATAAGAATTTTCCATTATGAATATGCCTTATGAAATTTTTCTAACCATACAACGGGTGCATCTAAATTGTAGGAAAGATCGCGTACAATTGCCTACAAGCAAAGAAGGATCAAACTTGTTCCGAAGAACAAGTGACGACAGTTCAAGAAATAACCCAAGATGAAGAATAATATGATGATAATTTCAAAGAAAGAAGAGGTCTCAGAAACTATGCAGTTGTTTGACACTGTTGAGTGACATCATTGATGCAGAGCCTTCAAGCTATGAAGAAGTAGACAAGAAGAAAGGGAAGGAGAGTACCAGTTCAAGAAGAATGATGTCTAGGATGTAGTATCGAGACCTGAAGGAAAGTCAGTAATGTCTTCCATATGGATATACAAGATCCAGCATGTAGTAGATGGCAACATCGTGGGATACAACGCAAGATTCATAGCACGACGCTTCTCACAGAAAGAAGGCATAGACTATGAAAATACATTTGCAGCCACTGGAAGTTTGATAGGTAGACTCATGTTTCCAAAGAAGGCCTTGTACAAGCTTAGAAGGCACCCATGGGATAACACATAAATGAGGAGCTTGGAGATCACCTAGAGTGATTAAGATCTTAACCTTTGCTACAAGGTTAAAGATGAAATCCTATAGAGGATGACAAGCTCACAGATAGGTGCGAGAAGAACCTTTGAAAATGTTCAAGATAGAGGATCTTGGTATCCAGTGACCCTAGATGGATACATAGAATATTAGCAGTAGAGGAAGTTACTTGTCACTCCGGTATAGAATATTTCAATGCATAGAGTATGAAAGGTAGAGGGAGAATGATTCTTTGCTTCAGAGGGAGTGACTGCAGAAGATCCTGAGGTTCGACATGATACGATGGGATGGACAACTTACTAATGGCTAGGATTTACTGAGAGTAAAGAGGATTCCAACCTTTTACTTCAAGGTTGAAGGTGGAAGACCAGTGATTCTCTTGTTATATGTTGATGACTTGTTCCTAACAGAAAAGAGGAATGCATTAAATTTGCAAGAAGGATACTTGCTGCCGAATTCGAGATGAAGGACTTGGATATGATGCACTACTTTCTAGGCATGGAGGTGTGGTAGAATGTGGATGGAATCTCCCTGGGACAAGGGAAGTATGAATTAGAGATCATGAAGAGGTTCAGGATGATAGACTGTAAGGCCATGACCACACCTATGGCATCAAACCTAAAGCTATTGAGTGTTGCTTCATCAGATTCGGTTGATGCCACGATGTATCGTCAGATGATTTGTTCCTTGATGTACCTGATGAATACGAGACCAGATATTTGATTTGCTGTGAACACATTGAGCCAGTTCCTGATGGATCCGAGACATGTTCACCTGATTGCTACAAAGAATATTCTAAGGTACCTTAAGGGTACAATTGACTATGGGCTCAAGTATGAAGCAAATCAGAAGACTAACCTGGAGGGTTATGTGGATTTAGATTGGGCAGGTAGTGTCATTGATTGGAAGAGAAATTTGGGGTGCTGCTTTAGTATGGGATTAGGTGTGATCTCTTGGTTTAGTAGGAAGGAATCCTGCATGGCACTGAGAACAACCATGGAAAAATATGTTGCCACTTGCTCGACTATTTGGGAGGTAGTATGTTTCTTATGAAAACTATTGTTTGATTTGATTGATTTGACTTTCATTTTTCTATGATGCAGAGAGGAGTAGTGAAGCTCCAGTTTTTGATCTAGATCGAGATCTCTCGAAAGAGGGAGTTCTAGCATAGCCGGTGAGACAGATTGTCTGAGCATAAATCCTGGTGAAGCTCATAGGTTTCTCAGATGTAATAAGTCCTGTAGGTTGTCCTCAGATGTAATCGGTCCTAGAGAAGCTTGCAGGTTATCCTTGGACATAATCATACCTGATGTGATTCTATGCTAGAAATGGTTAGAGTGAATCTTGAGTACTTCAGAAAAGAAGCTTGGTGTTCTCCAAATTGAGGTTCCTTCCAAGGGGAATTGATGAGTCCGTGTTCCCTTTTGACATGGTGGTAGGATTGGTTCCTCCCATGGTCATATGTAAGTGTTGTTCCCTTTTGACATGGATGGTGGATTTGTTCCTCCCATGGTCAGATGTAAGTGTAGAGCCTTTATGACATGGTGGTAGGATTGGTGCCTCCCATGATCATATGTAAGTGCAAAGCCTTTCTAACATGGTGGTAGGATTGTTTCCTCCCATGGTCATATGTAAGTGCAGAGCCCTTCCCCAGATGGTAGTAGGTGTGTCCTACCATACTTCCAGATGTAAGTCTAGAGCCTTTCCACAGATGGTAGTAGGTGTGTCCTACCATGCTGGTGGATGTAAGTGCAGTGCCTTTCCACATATGGTAGTAGGTGTGTCCTACCATACTGGTGGATGTAAGTGATGCAGCCTTTCCCTGGATGGTAGTAGGTGTCTCCTACCATGCCAGTGGATGTAAGTGTTGGGGCCTTTACCTGGATGGTAGTAGGTGTGTCCTACCATGCCATTGGATTTAAGTGCTGGGGCCTTTCCATGGATGGTAGTAGGTGTGTCCTACCATGCCATTAGATGTAAGTGCTAGAGCCTTTCATAGATGGTAGTAGGTGTGTCCTACCATGCTGGTGAATGTAAGTGTTGAAGCCTTTCACAGATAGTAGTAGGTGTGTCCTACCATAAGTGTTGGATCCTTTCTCGGATGGTAGTAGGTGTGTCCTACTATGCCGATGATATAAGCATTGTTGATGAATACCTACATGGAGGCTAGGCCTATAACCAGCATGAAAAAGGGCTAGCTCTGTAGAACTTCCTATGACAAGAAGAATCAAGAGATAGAACCATTTGATCGAGATAGTGAAAGAAGTGATGATGATGATGATCCAGTGATGATCCAACTTTGATGAATGATCCAATGACGAAGACTTGTGTTGATGAATTGTCTCAAGAGAATACCTTCCTATTTAAGAGGGAGTGTTTATGTATTTGTAACTTCAAAATGTATTCACTTGTATATCTTATATTGTACCTCGATGCTCGTATTGGGGGAATCATTTGTATTACATTGTACCCCAATGATCCTATCGAGAGATTCATTAATATAATAAATTCATGTAAATTCAATGAGGTTAACCCTCCATTGTAAGTCGGGGCAATAGTCTCCACAATTGAGTTGAAGTTAACCCTCCTTGTAGATCAGGGGTAGGGGAGTCCCCACAGTTGAGGGGCACTAGGGTTATTAGACTCTCATAGAGAAGTCAGCCCTGGTAAGTAATTTTCAAGTTAGAAACTAGTATAAATAGAGAGTGAACCTCTCTATTTGTCACACACACTCACCCAGCTATAGCGCATAAGTCAGAGAAGAGGAACTCACACAAGTGAGAGAGAGAACAGCTGTTGGATATCATCTTTTTGTCTTTGGGTTTTACTGCTACCATTGGTGCTCATTCTATCTTTGAGGAAGTTGCGGGATTTTCTCCTTTATTGTTTCCCCGAGGAAAATCTTTGTGTCTATTGTCTCTTGTGATTGTTTGTTGTGCATGTTATTCTCTCAAATAAGATCCTAAGATAATAATGTCTAATTGATAAAAATACAACAATATGGATTATATCATTTTATACCTATCCACCAATGTCAATATTTTGACAAGACATACATGGGAAAGAATGGGAAAACCACAACTTGATTGGTCTCACATTCAGCTCAGGCTAGCAAATTAGTCAAAGGTCCTACCTATTGGTCGATTGAGTTAGGTGCTTGTTGAAGTATAGGGCCTGAGAATATATGCAAATTTCGAAGTGATTGACATTGTCGATGACAAACCCATATCCTGCACTTTTGGGGATCAACTGGGCGATAGACAACCAGACCATAATAAATTTTAAGAGAAGAATCTTAACATTTGAAGATTCAGAGATACAGGTGGTCGCATAAATTGATCCACTAGAATGACAGATATATGTTGAACCAGTGCACAGTCAAGGACAAGGTTCATATCTTGACCATGTTTATAATACTACATCTACGGGAGATGATTATATAAATCCAATAGTTGATGGAAAGCTGAGTTGGTAGATTGTTAGCTCCTGTACATCTAATTTGGGTGAAGCATTAGAAAATTGGCAAAATCGGATGCACAAAGTATCTATAAGGAAATGCACAAGAATCACAAGGTATGTGCAATGGGTAGGAGTTGAGGCAAGTGACCATCCTACGTATGAAGGTTTACCTAACCTTGCATCTTTTCTAATAGATTTTGAATCAAAGGTTACAGAATCCCATTGATTGTATTCCTTGGACTTTGTGTTGAAGGCTACCCCTTTCAGATGGTGGGCTACACATAAACAATCTATCTCTGAATGGATGCAATGAAAAAGACTACTAGAGATCATATTTGGATAAGATATACTTTATATTGGTCACAAGTATATAGAACTCACTGATCCTATCAAGTATATTGAGTACTATCGCACGACATGGAAGGCATATCTGTGACAAGAGTGTGTTCATCACTTCATACATACACTGGACATGATACTAAGGAATTGGTATACATCATTTTAATTGCGATGAGGAACTCTCAAATGGTAGGAGTTAGTTATCAGCTTCACACATACATTTGATTTTACAGATGAACACCCTTCCATTGATGTTGCATTACAAGTGATGAAAGAGAATATATTCAAATATATCCCTATCACGATGACAAATTTCAACCAAAATAGCACGACAATACACCATTGGATGGAATGCTACAATGTGAAGGGAAAGCCTGATGATGATGACTTGAACAATGTAAATATGCCAGAATATGAAGGTACGCATGGTGTGGAAGGACTTGGTATTTCTAGTGACCAATTCCTAAGTCCGCTCAAAATTAAGAAAGTTAATTTTGGCTAACCAGAAAACCCAAAGTTCACCAATATAAAAGATTATTAGGATGATGACACTGGGGGAAAGATCACATAATTATTTCATGAGTTCCCGGATCTATTCCCTATAAAATTTTCAGAGATGAAAGGGATTGTTGGAGATCTGGGAGAGATGAAAATACCTTTGAGGACTGATGCAAAACCGGTCAAGCACTGACCATACCAGATGAATCCACAGAATAAAGAGAAATTCAAAGTAGAGCTTGGTCGAATGCTAGATGCAGACATTATAGAGTCTATCGAAGAATCAAAATGGATCATCTCGATAGTACCACAAGACAAAAAGGATATGGGTGAAGTAAGAATTTGCATCGACTTGAGAAAACTAAACAATTCTTGTTTGCATGACCTATTTTTCAACTCCATTTACATATGAGGTACTGTAAAGTGTCGAGGTTCAGGATATTTATTCCTTCACTGATGGTTTCTTTGGCTACCATCATATTCGTATTGCAAAGTAAGACCGACACAAGACCAAATTTGTGACGAAGTGGGGATGTTTCTAGTATACAATAATTCCCTTTGTACTAAAGAATGCTCCTGCTATTTTTTCCAGAATAGTAGTTGTTTCTTTAATGTAATTTATTCACAAATTTCTTGAAGTATACTTCATGTTGATTCTCGAAAATTCCCAAGCACTTACAGTAGGGATTCTCCCTAGTAATATATCCCAATTAGATCATCTAGAATTTGGAGTGGGGAATCCGTCTGGTTAATGGTCCGACTACCATAGATTAATTTATTTTAAATTCTTCACCAGTTATGACCCGGTTCACCGTTTATGTGTTTTTCTTTAACTAAAAGATGAAATGCAAGTGCCTAATTTAAATGCATATAATCAATAGACATAAACCACACTAGCGATGCATATTAGGTTCTTACCTCTCTTCTTACCACTCCTGCCTTATCAATTATCTATTTAATCTAAGACTAAGCTAACTATCATATCCTATCTTATCCTATAACCGTAGGGAGAAGATTCAGAATTAGAGTAATATACTATAACTATTCATATCAATTTCACAGATAGTTGTTTCAACATAATATTCACATTCACAGTAGAAATAATACCAAAGATAAATCTGATATGATAAACCATTTATTACTCATTTCACATAGATATTTTGCATAGAAATCAAAACCATTCATGACCAATGAATTAATTCAAAGAATGTTAGAATGATCTCACAGTATATTTTACGGAAGCAAGATGAAGTAATTCCACACATTCCAAGCAAATCTCTGTGCAAAAATTTTCCCAGCAAATAGTTCTTTTTAATTAGCAGAAAAATCAAGTATCTTACAAAAATAGTCTAGCCTCTATTAAGCTAGAAAAATTCCTTTACATATACTTTCTATTTCCTTCATATTACAATAGAAATTTGTCTTCTAGTGACCTTTCATTCACCCAAACCCTAGGGATTCCAAAATTTTTCATTTAGTGCTTTATATAGGAAAATACAAACAAAAAAAAATTTACAAAAGAAAAAAATTTAGGTGGGCCCTACCATGTTGGAAATATATGCTTCCCATGTAGTATCCTCCTCAGCTATGGTCTTGTACTTTATCGGCTCCAATAATTTCAAGTTCGCTTCATGGATCGACAACTGTGTTTCTATATGCACCACCTCTTCTGCTGCAGACCTACACATGTCATCCAGGAGGTAGGTATTGACTAAAGCTTTCCCAACAAAATGGCGAATGTCTTCCTCTGTTAAAGAATCCACTTTTCTTATATACTCTATGTATTCTTGCAACCTATCCCTCAACCGTGCCATATGTTGGTCTTTGTCTAAAATCTCAGTTATATTCTGAACGAAAGGAATGTGGCACTTCTCATGGACTTGATGGATTTTCTTGTAAAAATCCTGGCACTTTCCCATGGTTTTAGGAATTTCATTACTTATTCTCTTGGCATATTTCCTACAAAATTCTAGAAGTGCCATTTCCTACTTTATGTCCTTCTGTTGTATTCTATAGAAGATGGCAAGGAAACTTTGAATTAGTCTCCCTCCATATAATTTGACTTCTAACCTTTTATTTTACTTCCATCAGTCCTTTCCTGAAATCCAGTGATTCTGTCTTGATTACCTTTAGTATTTCCATCATCAACCTCACCTTGTAAATTTCACCTATGAGTATCACCTGGGAATCATGGATATGTTCTTGAATTTTGCAGGGTTGATCACAAAAAGGAGTAATGTCTTTCCTTTTCTTATTAGTTAGCTCCAGTTGCTCCGTCAAAGACTCATTTTTCTTAACCAACTCTTCCACCCGACTTTTCAACTCTTCGATCTGTTGGTTTGCAACCATCTCTCTTGAATCTAGTTGAGAGATTCGAGCTTCAAAATCATTATTTTCTCCTTCCATAATTACTAACTATAGATTTAGCGCATCATTTTCTATTTCCATAATCTAGTATTCATTCAGTAGTTTGTCATTTTCAGAGACAATGTCATTATGTTTCCTCTTTAACTCTATACCTTCTCCTCGTATTTTTACCATATTATCCTTTAATTTGAGCATATTTTCTTTTTTTCGCTCCACGTCATCTATCAACCCGTCAATATTATCGGTGTTGTCTTGGGCAGCTACTAAGTTCACCGAAGACATGGATTTTGGGTCCTTATGGGTACCTTCCATTATAGTTTTCTAAGTGACGGTAACCACATCAGCTTGAGTACCCTTTTTTAATCTTTTTTTCAGACCTCCTCATGATGGTCTTTCTTGTTTTATCAAATATATGGTGTCCAAGAGAGCCACAGTGTGCTGCTTCGACGAGGTGAAATAGGTGAGCCTTTGTTCCTCAAAAGGAATGTAGGAAGCAATAATTGTTTCACTCATTGATCCAGGAGGGTATAGGTCCATGGGATCATTCTGGGATGCCTCTTTGTCTAGAGGTTCCCCAATCCTATCTTCCTCCTCCTTCCTTTTAAGCTCTGTCGACGCTTCCTCGACTTCTTTTCATGTTATCTCTTCAATCTCTTTCCATAATCTTTCCTCTTCATATTGCCTTTGGGCCTCTTCTGCTTGCTTCTTCTCAGCTTCTTCTTTTAAACTTTTATCTATTTCTGCCATTTTCAATTTTATAGCTTCTTCTTTTTGTTTTTGCATATTTGTCTCCATCGTAGTGCTACCATATTTACTGCCACTGGAAAAATGGTTTCGAGCAAAACGCTTGTTTAACTCAGTCATATTATTTTCTCTTCTAAACACTTCTTCATCTTTATTGAAGAATTCTACATATTTAAAATGTATTTTAACTGCCACACAATGTTCATCGACCTTCCCCCTGTTGTCATTTCTTTCAAAAATCTTTTCTCCAAAATGGAATTTTTCTAGCTCCTTTACAAAATCTTCTGCTCCTTCTACCTTGGAAAATTTATATCCTCCGACATAGAAAATAAATGGGGGAGAAGTTTCTTTCAGAAATAATCCTTGAGGAGGGATCTGTTTGAGGCAGAATCCACCCAATAACTTCTGAACAAGGAAAAAGTTATGGGTGCGTGGAATCTATGGTAATGCCCGACCTTCTTATATTCTTATATAAAACCATCTCCTCGAGACCTGCTTCAGAGATGGCCTGGTCTCTGATCATCTAATAAAGTCCCCCCCATTTGAATTCAGGGGCAATTCCTGTGATCACCTTTGTGTCTTCAAATTTGGTTTCTGTCCTGGTGCCAAAAATAATCTCTACATCTAAGTCTTCCCCACTTTCCTTAGACTTCTTCTTGGTACCTGTCTTTGTCATTTTTTAAATCCTTTGACTTGGAGTTTGTTTTCACACTCTTCATAGTGAGTTAACCCAACCTGGAGAAAAATGGAACATGTGATACATGAACAAAAGCATAACGAGAAGTGAATTGAACTAGTAATAATGCAATTGATTTAAACAAATATCCAATGATATATTCTATAAAATGACAATTCCAATCAGCTTATGTGAAGGAATTCATCATTGTATTGAAATTGATAGAAAAATATATAATCATAAGCCATGGCATTGTAGTCCCATCTAATGGATTCTTCCAATACTAACATACCATTCTTCCCTTTGAAGACAAGAACACCAAGAAAAGAAATCACTCACCCAAGTCCCAATACACGTGGAGGTATGAAAGCACTATGGATTTTGGACGAGACATGATTTTAATGGAATATAATGACTATTGAACTAAAATACCTAAGATGAGGATTGAAACCGGGTCTTGGTCTTGGGATGGAAGGAAAAACTGTATTACTTCTGAAATGGATCTGTTCCCACCTAGGTGGTCAATTGTCTGGTAAAAGAGTGACCTGAAGATGGGATATTCTCTCTTAAAATCCGAGTATGCTGGTGGTAAATCTTCCTCCATAAAGGTGGATTCTATTTCACAACTAGGTTTCTCTACAATAACATTCTTCCCCCGCATCATTGTTTCTTCCCATACACATCGCTTTGGCACTAGGTAAGGGTCAAAGTTTAGTGGCATGCTACGCATCACTACATCCAGTAGGTAAGGTCAAGTTCTAATGTTATTCAAAACTTGAGTAGCTGAACCAAACTTATTATTAGTTTTAAAAAACACAATTTCTCAACAACACGCTTAAAAAGGTTTTCAATTTTAATAAACACTAGGTAATTATTTACTATATACTAAGACTCAAAGTCAAGTGCACAATAGTTCAAACAAAATTAACCTGGGAAAATTAAATGGCAAATCACAACTTTAATAAAACCACAATGAGGATCAAGATGATCTTTTACAAAACAAAGCTTCATTATGAAAGGAAAAGGGTAGTCAAACTGAAAGCATCAATATTGACTTCAAAGGATTCCCACCTAGGTTGTTCTTAGACTCACATTGACCGTGCAGGATTCAAAATGCTCTCATGTTTAATTTCTCCCCCAAGAAACATAAATGAATAACTGGATTTTTGGTGAGTTGGTTCAACGAAAGGGTTTTAAAATATAAGGAAAGAAGCATGGCCACAAGAAAACTTCAGAGATGGATGGACTGAATGGATATCATGGATGGGATGCTTCTATGTGACCAATTTAAAATACCTCGTTCCGTGTAGGTGTTCATGCTTTATCAGTTGCAATACATAACCATGTGTGGATCTAGTCGCTATTGCAACCTACTACCGGGAGGGCACACCTAAAAATACACCCAACCAAATGGGCATACGAGGCACAAATACTTTGCCTGTGCACATCTAACACAAAACCTAAGCACATACCCAGGCTATCGCTTTACAAGAATCCGTCTACCACATATGGGGGATATCTATAGATAGGGAAAGGTAGGAAGGATGAATATAGCACTAGTTGGATCTATTACAGTTACAACACGACTACCATAGCTACTGATGCTTTTGTTCAATAAACTACCAAGTATTGAGGCAATACAATTTAAAAAGATTCAACTTTAAACCAATAAGAATTCATGCAGTATGAGGAGCCTATATGTCAATCATTTAGAGGCCGCAGAATGTAGCTGAGCATATGGGTCTGATAAATCCTCCTTCAATGATTGGTAAACATGGACAAATGATGTTTGTGATGATGAAACCTAGAAACCTCAGTCGTATTTATAAAAAATGAAAAAAACCTAATCAGAAATGTGGTAGATGGGTTTATTAATGCGGTGGTTGGAAATCATAACGTCGTTTGGCGAAAAAAAATTGTCTCAGTCACTTTGAATGAAATTGCGACATCAACTATTTTGGTGGCATTCCTTAAGTTATGCCAATTGTATCGACATCCTTTTCAAGTATCCTCTCGTGTCGTGTCACGTGACCTTTTTAGCTAAACTTTCTGAGTAGTTTTTTTCTTTTCAATATGTGATTGTTTCAGCGACATTTCCCCAATTCCTTCTGAATGTTTCAACGCCATTCCCCAAGTTCCTTTTGACCGTTTCGATGACACTTTCCCAGTTCCTTTCGACCTTTTTGGCGTCACTTGCCGAGTTTCCCCGAAACGGTGAGAGAAGAAAACTAACCTTGATTTAGCCGACCGTGTCGAATCAACTCACCAAATTCTTCCGATACATTGGAGAAACTGGCCAATTTCCTCCGATACATCAGAGAAAAACTACGAGTTTTACTTAGCCAAAAAACTTCCTTGCTCAATCCCTTAGAAAAACTAAGTGTTCAGGGTAAAATTCTTCGAGTTAGAGAACTAGTCTAAGTACGCTTTTAAACAAAGTAGAAAGAGGGGCCCTAAAATGTCAAAAAAATTGGGGAATCAATTGCAGCAGCAACAATTGGAGACCATATGGTGAACACATATATCTGAAAAATTCATCTTTGAAAATCAAGAATTCTACATGGTACTAGATTTTGAGTATGCAACAAACTTTTCAATCCATTCCCCGAGACTCTTTAAAAGGCCACAATTATCCAGGGATATAATTTTCATGCATCACATTGGTCGTCACTTTTGGGAGTATGGTAACCAAGACTAGGACCCTTGATGAATCTCTTGGGTCCAAAGTATGAAATGAATTTTACTTCCATATTTTAGTTTCCACTAGATATGACTCCACTGGATCGTAATAGAGTCAGACAGATGTATTTGTTTGTTCCTCATTCCCATGCTATAAGCATTCTTTTGATGCCTATTTTATGAATGAAATTTGTCTTTTGAGTCTTCCTTGATTTCTTTATTCAGTTTCATAATTTGGTATGGGTTCTTCCATCCATAATGTCCTTTTGTGTGACTGATAAATTTGTTTTCTCATCATGCTCACGGATGGAGAAGAACCTTTATGATATCGATTGTTTAGGAAACGCTTTTGATCTGATGGTTTATTCTATCATCGTCCTTTCTTTGATGGAGACTAAATATCTCAGAATTTTGACTCTTCAATATAAGCCTTTTGGTTTTTTTTATTTATAAAATGGGATCATTTTGAATTCCATACATCCGTCAGACTTGCTTCCTCTCTGTGGGTCTATCATGGTAGGATTCTTGAGACAGATATTAATGTGATAATGGATGGAGCCCCAAGATAGTAACATAGACCTCATGAGTCTTAGTTATTTTACAGGGTTTATAAGGATTCAAATGTGGACTCGAAGTTGGTTTCCCTTTCTATAATTAGGCAAAAATTAAAGAATCTCATTCTGGTTAAAATTTACTACGCATGTATTACCATAAGTAGTTCCTGACTTTCAAATATTTTTGTGATTATTCAGATTCCTATACTTCCAAGTGTCAAATATTGAGTTGGTTTATTATAAGCAAACAAGATCTATGAACCTAGGTAAACTGAAAAAGAAAACCAACTAGAAAAAATAAAGAAAAATAAAGGTTTTATTTATGTACATAGTGCTCCTAGAACCTAAGTGAAATACTGTTTGAGAACATGGTCATTTACAGGAAGACTCTCTTCCTATCCTTGTAAATATTTAAGTTTGTAAGTCGAAGGGCCAAGCTTCTAAACAATTTGATAGGGGTCAATCCATAAATGTTGAAATTTTGTGTGTTTTCCCTTTTCATCATGTAGGTGATCCCACTTTAGGACTAAGTCTCCTATTTCAAAGTTCCTCTTACCATATTTTTGTTTGTCGAACCATCTCTTGAAAATATTTTGATGTTGATTGAATCTATCCTTGTCCTTTTGGCTTGACTCTTCAAGCTTCAATAGAGTATCAAATCGTGATTGTATAATTTCAGTACCAAACCATATTGAGGCTTAGGATAACTACAAGGATGGGAGAAGAATTTTTAGCGTTAATATGGCTTCCTTTCCATAGACTAGATTATAAGGAGAAAATCCTAAGAAATTTTTCTGGGTAACCCTATCTTCCCATAGTGCGCTAGGTGGAGCTATGTGCCAGTTTATCTGACTCTCAATAATTGTTTTCTTTAAAATTCGAATGAGATTTTTATTTTTTGACTTTGTTGACCCCTTTACCTATGGATAATAATTTGTTGAATAATGCAATTTGATTCCTTTTTCACAAGAAAATCCAGTTAAATTGACAGACGAGAAATAAGATGCGTTGTCAAAAAACAAGAAAAATTAGAACCCCAAACCTAGTTATGATGTTCTCCTGCATGAAATTGATGACTGCATCCTCATTCACTTTGCACAAAGGAACTGCTTTGACCCATCGTGTGAAATAGTCAGTGTCTTTGAGGATATAACGATGTTGTAGCGAAGAGTTTGGACTAATCTCTCCAATAATGTCTATACCCCACTGCTCAAATGGTTCTGAGATAATAACGGGTTGTAATGGTCTTGCTATTTTTGGAAACCTACCAACACTCCTTTGGCATACATCACACTTTCTTGCTTAATCATAGGCATCCTCAAATAGATTTGGATAGTAGTACCTAGCTCTGGGTATCTTATGAGTCATGGTGTCCCCAGAAAAATGTCCTTCTGCAGGACCATCTTGCAATTCTTTGACCACTTTAGATGCATATTCTTTCTCCAGACATCTAAGAAAAATTCCAATGTTCTGGCATATATGTGCCCTTCTCTGCTTGGAGCTCTAATGTTCTGGCATATATCCCTGCTGGAGATAATGCACCAAATCTTTGTACCAATATTCAAGAGTAGTGAATATGGGACATACCTCAGTTAAGTTCAATTCATCTTCATTCTCCCAATCATGGTCTTCATTGGCGTGATTTTCCATGAGAAACTTGCACAACCCTTGACCTTCAATAATGGTAGATAGTTTAAATTCCAAGTCATATTCATGTAGTGTGGTCACCCAATTTCCTCTTCGCTCACCCAATTCCTTCTACACAAATAGAGACCTAACAGTCGGATGAGGAATGATGACCTTTGTTCTATTTTTCAAAATATAGGGCTTGGATTGTTTTATCGTCTTGAACACTGCATATGCTTGTTTATCTACAGCCGGGTAATCCAATTTGGCCCCTTGTAACTCAGTGCTCATGAAAGATATTGGATATTCATCTCCCAACTTTCCTTTCTGAGTAAGCACTACTGCGAGAGAGTTATTTGAAGCAAAGGTGTATACAATAAAATCCTTTCCAAAGTTTGGACTTCTCAAAGAAGGTGCATGAGATATTGATGTATTTATTTCTTTAAAGGAAACCTTATCAAAGTTAGTCCACTTGAACTGTAGACTTTTCTTACCATTTATTGCAAAGGTTTCACAATTTGATCAAAATCAGGTATGAACCTTCGAACAAAATTAATTGTGCCCATAAATGACTTCATAGCTTTTTAATTATGGGGCATGGGAATCTTATTTATAGCATAAACTCATTCTGGATCTATCGAGATTACCCTTTTTGAGATGATGTGACCCAAAAAATTTCTTTCAAGAGCAACAAAAATACTCTTCTTCATGTTCAGAGATATACCATATTTCCTACAACGGTCAAAAATATGTTTTAAATGGAAAACATGGTCTTCTCATTTCTTATAGAAAATTGTTACATCATCTAAATATACCACTACACAGTGGCCAACTAAACCTCAAAATGCAATATCCATGGCCCTGATCCGGAATGTGGCTCCGACATTTATTAGGCCAAAAGGCATTCTCCTATAAGTGAATGTTCCCTACTTTATGCGAAATGTAGTCTTTAATTGATATTGCTTGGCCACTAACACTTGATTATACCTAGAAAATCCATCTAATAGGGAGAACAATTCCAAACCTGATACAATTTGTAAAATTGGTTCCATTGGTGGAACCAGATAGTTGTTTGTGTCTGATGCTTTGTTTAAATTCCGAAAATCAACACATAATATTATTTCTCCCGATTTCTTCCTCACCGGAACTATATTTTCTACCCATTCGGAGTGTCGAACCTTGAAGATAATATTAGCATCTAGTAGCTTCTTCACTTCTTTTTAGATCGAAGGCTCTAACGTAGGGTGCATTTTCCTGAGTTCTTTCTGAAAGGGCTTTATGCCTATTTTGAAAGGAATTGTGTGTTGGATGATGCATGTATCATAAGTATTCAAATATTCATAAGTCCATGCGAAAATATCCTTGTACTGTTGAAACAATTTTATGAACTTGCATCTTTCTCCGAGTGAGCAACATTTTCCCAAATTGGCATATCGAGCTCAACTTCTGTTCCTAAATTAACTCGCTCATATTGCATTGGCGAGCTGTTTTTTTTAACATTAGCTGGTTTCCTGAATTTATTTTTCAAATCAAACATTCCTTCAAGGGTTCTCACTCCTTTATGAATGAAATTTTCCTTGACTATATCTCTATTCTGTAAATCTGATTGATGCCCTTCTTCATCAATTATAGATTCTTCGAAAGCTTCTTCGTTTGTCAGAAAGTTAATAATATGTTCGTCATCATCGAACACCATCAGATTTGTAATGGTGTCAGGTACCGATGGCCTGAAAATTAATTCAATGGAACACTTATTATTGGTTGAAACTAATATAGAAGAAGAAGTAGCTAATAAATTAGTCGCATCATTTAGTAATCTATGGATTGCATTTATATTAAAATCATTGAAGTGCTATATCAAATTCCATACCTCAGATTGGTACCCTTTAATATGTGGAGATAAACAATGGATGGTGTCTCTTATTTATCTAACAACTATTTCAGAATCACCAAAAACTTTCAAGAAGTTTACATTCAATTCAATGGCTCTTTTCAAGCCTTGGACTAGAGCTTCATATTCTGCAGTGTTATTTGTACATTCAAAATCTAGCCTACAAAAGAGAAAATTTTTATTTCTTTTAGGATCAATAAGAACACAACCAAATCTCGATCCCTCTTATGTTTTGGAACCATTAAAGTACAAAATCCAAAATCTATCTTCTTAATTTACTTGGTTAGTAGTGTCTCCTAAATTAGTAACTAAGTTTTCTATGTTACAATCAACTTCGTCAATCCGTGAAAATAAAAGGAAATCAGACTGTGTATCTAATTCATGACTAACTTCCTCTGCTTGATAGTTCTAAGGTTCAAGTTCTAAAAAGAAATTTCCCAAAACCAAAGATGAGAAATTGACTAGTTCTTTCTTCTCTTCTAATTGAGTCACATTTTGTTTCATATGAGGTTCTCTCAGTATCTTAATCTGCTTCTTATTGTTTTGGTATGGAATCCATAGGTGATACCAATCAAATGAAAAATAACCATTTAGTTTTGTAGACCAGTCCCTACTCAATATCAAACAATAAGCTTCAGGTATATCCACCGCCATGATATATATGAATTGGCACACCCTTGGATCTGCAGACAATCTAATAAGAACATATTTCATCTCTCCTATAACCTTAACAATAGACCTATCTATTTGAATGATCTATGAAGGGGATGGTATCATTTTCCCATTTATTTTCTTGCAAATGGATAGTGTCATAACATTAGACGAGGCTCCAGAATCCACCAAACAATTATGTACATTGTGATTGAAGATTTCAAAAGTCAACAGGAAAGGAAGAGTCTGAGATTTTGATTCGCCACCAATACTTTCTTTGTTTATCTCAGTATCTGATTCAAGGGCCTCTAAGGTAATACTTGGTTGTGGGTCAAATGTTTCCAATAGTTTCTTTCTATGCCAAGGAATATTACTTAATTCAAACAAAGAAATATTTGCTTTATTCTTCTTAATATCTTCCACAATATCATATCCCATATTATATTCTTTTGTTCCTTTCTTAGTACTTTTTGGCTTGTTTTCCACGGTTTTTACCTGTTTATTTATTACTGGTCTTGTTTCTTTTACATTTCCAGGATTCACCTTATGTTGTGGCTAAGTGATGCTGATAATTTTCTTCATGGTTTCCTTTGTTCTCTTCACTTTAGGAAACACTAAACTTTGATCCACTACTGGTCCTTTACTCCTCGTGGTAATGTTTACTGATGATACTTGGATTTCCTCGTTCAATCCTAATGTGGGTTCTCAATCCCATAACACCATTATGGTTTCTTCATTTGTTTCTTCTTGTTCGTTTGTTTGGTATTCTTCTTCTTCTAGGTCTATCACATGGGAATCTAATAATTGATTCATTACTAGATTCATTGAATTTATTCATTGCAGACAACTCTTCTCAGAGTGGTGTTCTTGGTGAAAAGTGCAGAAATGATCCATGCCAACTTCATTGATATTTAAAAAAGTAAAATTAAGTAAAGGTGGTTGAGGCTGTCCACATTCTTCCCTTTTCTTGTAGAATGGTTTAAATGGTTTTCTCTATGAACTAGCTCCCTTATCTTTCTCCAAGTCTACTATCTTGTTGGATAATTTATGTTCCATTTTGACCTCAATTTCTAATTCATTTGAATGTTCTTCTTTGGTCCTAGTTAACAACAAAGGATTCTTACTCACTGTTGGTTTTAATTCTGGTTCTAAAGTATGTTTTGCAATACATTCCAGATCAGCTTCTACCTTTTTGGATTATTCATAATTTTCTATTAAGCTAACCTTGACTGCCCTTTTGACAAACATTTTTATGGGTGGATACAGTGCTATAGTGTAATATTCTACCAAAGATTCCTCAGCTGGTTTTGTAGCAGCACTAAAACTGTTTAACAAGGTAGTGAACCTTTGATTGAATTCTTGAACCTTTTCTTTCTTGTCCATCCTCATAGACAGTAATTCTTTCATGAGTGTGGCTACAGTTTTTTGGTTGCGAAATTTACTTATAAACAAATTTTACAAAACCATCCCAGTTTTCTATTGAGTTAGCCTGCAAACTAAAATACCACGAGGACTCTCTAGGCTCAAAAGTATACAGGAACAATCTACAGACAACATCTTCAAGTTCAACGTTTTGAAGATTCAATGTGAGATAAAAACTTTTTAATTGATCTTCAACAGAAACACCTTTTCCGGGATCAAATTTTGGTATACTCTTTCTGGGTGTTTAGGTAAATCATGTAATGGCGCAGCCAGGTTGAAAGGTGTTCTGGCTCTCCACGCGGGTTGGTTAATAATTCCAGCCATAACTCAAGGTGAATATTGTGGTGGGGGATGCAAAAAGACTTGAGCCATAGGGGATTCAGGTCCCAACTCATCAAGAGGTTCAGTGATTTCTTGGAGAGAGAAATCCAACAATTCTTCCAATTTTTCCACAAGCACTGAATCTTGCGTGTATGAGATTGCTTTCTTGGGAGCTCGCCTCCTGGGTAATGCAGGAATTACTTTAAATCCTCCAAGTTTCCTAATGTAAGATCGTGTATGCCTCCAAAAATGATCTATTTATTCAAATGGGACAGCGTATAAAGGTTGGGTATCTTCTTTAGAATTTAACCTTTCTTGTTCTTTATTTTCAAGAACAAAATCTTCTGGGAAAATCATTTCATATGTAGTTCCAATGGAATATTTTCTCAAAAATGGATTTCCTTTACCGTCCATGCACTGGTGTCCCTAATGCTAGTGCCAAATCTATTCATGCCCAAAATTTCCCAAGCATTGCCATTAGGGATCCTCCTCGGTAATCAATCCCAATTAGATCATCCACCGTTTGGAGTGGGGAATCTGTCCTGTTAAAGGCCCGATTACTATAGATTAATTTGTTTTAAATTCTTCACAGGTTACGGCCTGGTTCATCTTTTATGTGATTTTATTTAACTAAAATATTAAATGCAAGTGCCTATTTTAAATGCATATAATCGATAGACAGAAACCACACTAGCGATGTGCAGGTTTTTACCTCTCATCTTACTGCTCCTGCCTTATCAATTATCTATTTAATCTAATACTAAGATAACTATCCTATCCTAGATTATCCTATCCCCATGGGGAGAAGATTCAAAATTAGAGTAATATACTATAACTGTTCATACCAATTTCACAGATAGTTATTTTAACATAAAATCCACATTCACTGTAGAAATAATACCAAATATAGCTCTGATATGATAAACCATTTATCACTTATTTCACACACAGATATTTTGTGTAGAAAGAAAAACCATTCATGACCAATGAATTAATTCAAAGAATGTTAGAATTATCTCACAGTATGTTGTAAGTAATGAAGAAGAAGTAATTCCATGTTATACGTTCCACACATTCCAAGCGAATATCCGTGCAGATTTTTCATAGCAAACAGGACTTTCTTATTAGCAGAAAAATCATTTCTCTTACAAAAATAGTCCGACCTCTATTACGCTAGAAAAATTCCTTTACATATACTTTCTATATCCTTGATATTACAATAATAATTTGTCTTCTAGTGACCTTTCCATTCACCCTAACCCTAGGGATTCCAAAATTTTTCATTTAGTGCTTTACATAGGAAAAAACAAAACAAAAAATTTACAAAAGACAAAATTTTAGGTGGGCCCTGCCACACTGGAAATATATGTCGCCCATGCACTAGCCTCCTCAACTATGGTCTTGTACTTTATCGGCTCCAATAATTGCAAGGTCATTTCATGTATTGACAACTGTGTTTCTATACATGCCACCTCTTCTTTTGCAGTCCTACACATGTCCTCCAAGAGGTAGGTATTGACTGAAGTTTGCCCGACAAAATGGTGAATGTCTTCCTCTGTCAAATAATCCACTTTTCTTATATATTCTATGTCTTCTTGCAACCTATCCCGCAACGGTGCCATGCATTGGTCTTTTCCTGGAAGTTCAATTATATTCTGAACCAAAGGAATGTGGCACTTCTCGTGGACTTGATGGATTTTCTTATAAAAATACTGGCATTTTCCCATGGTTTTAGGAATCTCATTACTTATTCTCCTGAAAGCTTTCCTAAAAAATTCTAGAAGTTCCTTTTCCAACTTTATGTCCTCTATTGTCTTCTGTGGAGTATGGTTAAGAAACTTTGAAATAGTCTCCCTCTAGGTCATTTGACGCAATAACCTTCTCTACTACTCCCACCAGTCCTTCCCTGAAAGCCAGTGATTCTGCCGTGATTACCTTAATTCTTGCCATCATCAACCTCACCTTATAAAGTTCTCCTATGAGGATAACCTGGCAATGATGCATATGTTCTTGAATTTTGCAGGCTTAATCACAAAAAGGAGTAATGTCTTGCCTTTTTTGTCAACTAGCTCCAGTTGCTCCATTAAAGAATCCTTTTGCTTAACCAACTCTTTCAATCGAGTTTTCAACTCTTTGATCTATTGGTTTGTAGCCATCTCTCTTGACTCTAGTTGAGAGATTCAAGATTCAAATTCATTCTTTTCTCCTTCCATAATTACTAACTGTACATTTAGTGCATCCTTTTCTATTTCCATAATCTGGTATTCATTCAGTAGTCTCTCATTTTTAGAGAGAATAACATCATGTTTCCTCTTCAACTCTATACCTTCTCCTCACATTTTTACCATATTATCCTTTAATTTGAGCATATTTTCTTTGTTACGCTTCATGTCATCTATCAACCTGTCAACATTACCAACGTTGGCCTTGTGATATGTTGTGTTCACCGAAGCCGTGAATTTTAGGTCCTTATGTGTACCTTCCATTATAGTGTTCTCTGTGACGACAACCACATCATATTGAGTACCCTTTTTTAATCCTTTTTCAAACCTCCTCATGATGTTCTTTCTTGTTTTTATCAAAGACAATGGTGTCCAAGCGATCCACAATGTGTTGTTTCAACGGGGTGAATGGGGTGAGCCCTAGTTCCTCAAAAGGAATGTGGCCACAAGTAATTGTTTCACTCATTGAGCTAGGAGGGTCTAGGTCCATGGGCTCATTATGGGCTTCCTCTTTATCTAGAGATTCCCTGATTATACCTTCTTCCTCCTTCCTTTTAAGCTCTTCTGCCGCTTACTTGGCTTATTTTCATGCTCTCTCTTCAATTTCTTTCCTTAATCTTTCCTCTTCCTGTTGCCTTTGGGCCTCTTATGCTTGCTTCTTCTCGACTTCTTATTTTATCCTTTTCTCAGTTTCTTCCATTTGCAACTTTATAGCTTCTTCTTTTTGTTTCTGCAGCTTTGTCTCCATCGTAGTTCTACTATATTTACTACCACTGGCACCAATTTTCTGAGCAAAACACTTGTTTAACTCAGTCGTATTATTTTCTCTTTTGAAAACTTCTTCATCTTTGTTGAAGAAGTCTGCATATTCAAAATGTATTTTAACTTTCGTGCAATGTTCAGGAACCTTCCCCCTGTTGTCATTTGTTGCAAAACTCTTTTCTCCAAAATGGAATGTTTCTAGCTCCTTTACAAAATATTTTGCCCCTTTTACCTTGAAAAAATTATATCCTTCGATATAGAAAGGCAATGGGGGGAAAGTTTCTTTCTTCATATCATGTAAGTAGTTTCCAACCCCATTTAAGAATACTTGTCTGACATCCTCTTTGTGAACTACAAAGTCTGTGGCATATCTTGGAAAAGGGGACAAAGCTTGGGAACATCCATACATTCTAATGTATGTGCCCTCCTACGAGAAGTAATAGTCCCCATACTCACTTATGGCTGCCATCGGATTTTTAGATAAGCAGTTTGGTTCCTTAAGGAAAATTATCCAGTAGATTGGTATAAGGAACTCTTCATATATGAGTTTTTAATAGCTTGCGTATCTATGGGCACAGAGTATTTAGTAATCCATGTATACTGGAGCTTCGATCCTATTCCAGATATTGCACCCTAACTTAGGAAACATATGTCTAGTCAAAATGCAGTCGATGAGCTATGAAGACATGTAGAATTATGCCTTCCTCTGGGTCAAACCTCCTTATGTGGTCGTAACACATGATGGCAGGCTATCTAAGATGATATCTTCCCAATGTAAGACTGTGCCCTCAAAGGACATGTAGTAGATCAAAGGCACCCAATTTAGTTTGTAAATAGTCCCATCAACTCTGTTGAAAATCTTGTTCAATAGTAAGGCTCTAATTCTAAACGGGGTCCTTAGGCTTTGAGATTCGTATTCCCCACTCGCCTTTTGTCTCAACTATTTTTTGGGTACCACCATATTCTTAACATACTCCAAGGGATCAATGTTTATCCCTTTGATTCATCCTTCAGTCATCATGACCTGGACCAGAGGTAAGTAAGCCGTTGCTATGTGGGATGGATGAAATGAGGCAAACGTCTCCCCTTTGACATCATAAATAATCCTTAAGCGGGGGATCTGTTTGAGGCAGAATCCACCCAATAACCTTTGAAAATTTCAGTTTGTAGATTTCTGCAGTGAGATAAGTTGTTGCAGGGTTTTTCCGGACAATCCGCAGTAGACATTTTAGGTCGACGTTTCAATTCCGAATCTGGAACCATCATCAGGACAAGTAGTCGAATGGTAAAGCTGCAGCTTTACCATTTGACTACTTGTCCTGATGATGGTTCCAGATTCGGAATCGAAACATCGACTTAAAAATGTCTACTGCGGATTGTCCGGAAAAACCCTGCAACAACCTTTGAAAAAGGAAAGCGTTCTAGGCACGTGGAAACTTTGGTAATTCCCGACCTTCTTATACTCTAATATAAAGCCATATCCTTGAGACCTGCGTTATGGATTTCGTGGTCTCTGATCATCTGATAAAGTTCCCCCTCCCCCCATTTGAATTCACGAGAAATTCCTGTGATCGCCTTTGTGTCTTCAAATATGGCTTTTGTCCTGGTGCCAAAAATAATCCATACATCCAAGTCTTCCCCACTTGCCTTAGACTTCTTCTTGATACCTTTCTTAGTCATTTTGGAAATCCTTTGTCTCAGAGTCTATTTTCACACTCTTCACAATGAGTTAACCCAACTTGGGGAAAATTAGAACCTGTGATACATGAACGCAAGCATAATGAGAATTGAATTGAACTAGTAATAATGGAATTGATTCAAACAAATATCCAAGGATATATTCTACAAAATGACAATTCCAATCAGTTTATGTGAAGGAATGCATCATTGTATTGAAATTGATAGAAAAATATACAATCTTAAGCCATGGCATTGTAGTCTCGTCTAATGGATTCTTCCAATTCTAACATACCATTCTTGATTTTGAAGAGAAGAACACCAAGAAAAAAAAGGTTCACTCACCCACAAGTCCCAAGACAAGTGGAGGTATGAAAGCACTATGCCAGTGTGGACGAGAAATGATTTCAACGGAAGATAATGACTCTGGTTCTTGAAACTGGTTCTTGGTCTTGGGATGGAAGGAAAAATCATATTACTTCTTCAATGCATCTGTTCCCACCCAGGTGGTCAATTGTCTGGTAAAAGGGTGGCCTGAAGATGGGAGATTCTCTCTTAAAATCCTGGTATACGGGTGGTAAATCTTCCTCTATAAAGGTGTCTTTTGGTTCACAACTGACTTCCCTACAATAACCTTCTTTCCCTACATCATTGTTTTCCTCCCATACACATCGAGTTGGAACTCGGTAAGGGTCAAAGTTCAGTGGCACGCTGTGCATCACTACATCTAGTAGGTAAGGTCCAGTTCTAACGTTATTCAAAACTTGAGCAACTGAACCAAACTTATTATTAATTTTAAAAAACACAATTTCTCAACAACACACTTAAAAAGGTTTTCAATTTTAATAAACACTGGGTGATTATTTACTAGATGTAGAGACTCAAATCCAAGTGCACAATAGGTCAAAAAAAATTACCCTCGGAAAAACAAATGGAAAATCACAACTTTAATAAAACCGCAATGAGGATCAAGATGAGTTTTTTACAAAACAAAGCTTCATTATGAAAGGAAAAGGGTGGTCAAACTGAAAGCATCAATATCGATTTCAAAGAATTCCCGCCTAGGTTGTGCTCAGACTCACATTGACTGTGCAGGATATAAAACGCTCTCATGCTTAATTTCTCCCCCAAGAAATATAAATGAATAACTGGCTTTCTAGTGAGTTAGTTTAACCAAAGGGTTTTAAAATATAAGGAAAGAAGCATGGCCATGAGAAAAATTTAGAGTTGGATGGATTGAATGGATATCATGGATGGGATGCTTCTATGTGACCAATTTAAACTACCCCATGCCCTAGAAGTGTTCGTTCTTTATTAGTTACAATACATAACCAAACGTGGAGCCAGTCACTACTACAACCTATTACTGGGAGGGCACAACTAAAAATACACCCAAGAAAACGGGCATATGAGGCACAAATACTTGGCGCATGCACATCTAACACAAAACCTAAGCACATACCTAGGCAACCACATTACGGGCATACGTCTACCACATACGGGGGATATGTATAGATAGGGAAAGGTAGGAAGGATGATATAGTACTATTTATATATATTACAGCTATGACATGGCTACCATAGCTATTGATTCCTTTTTTCGGTAAACTACCAAGTATTGAGGAAATACAACTTAAAAAGCTTAAATTTTAAACCAATAAGAGTTCATGCGGTATGGGGAGCCTACCTATCAATACTTTAGAGGCCGCAGAATGTAGCTGAGAAAACAGGGATGTGAACTCATCCTTCAACAATGGGTAAATGTGGACAAATGGAGTTTGCAATGATGAAACTTAAAAACCCCGGTCGTTTTATAAAAAACGGAAAAACCTAGTCATAAATGAGGTAGATGAGTCAATTAATGTGATAGTTGACAATCATAATGTCGCTTGGCGTGAAAAAATGTATCAATCACGTTGAATGAAATAGTGATGCTAACCATTTCGACGACATTCCTTAATTTACATCGATTTTATCGGCTTCCTTGTCAAGTTTCCTCCTGTGTCGTGTCATGCAACCGTTTCATCCTAACTTTCTAAGTTGCTTTTTTCTTTTAAACATGCGATTGTTTCATCAAAAATTCCTCAGTTCCTTACAAATGTTTCGACGTCATTCCCCAAGTTCCTTCTGATCGTTTCAGTGACACTTGCCCAGTTCCTTCTAACTGTTTTGGCATTAGTCGTCGAGTTTCCCCGAAACAGCAAGAGAAGAAAACTAACCTTGATTCAGCTGACCATGTCAGATCAACTGGTCAAAATCTTCTGATACATCGGAGAAACTAACCAAGTCCCTATGATACATCGGAGCAAAACTATAAGTTTTACTTAGACAAAACACTTCCTTGCTCAATCGCTTAGAAAAACTAAGTGTTTAGGGTGAACTTCTTCGAGTTAGAGAACTAGTCTAAGTATGCTTTTAAACAAAGTAGAAGGAGGGGCCTTAAAATATCAAAAAATTTGGGGAAGCAGTTGCACCAGCAACACTTTGATGATTGGACAATATTTGGGCTTATTAAGAACCATATTGAGAGCCTTAGGATGATGCTGGAACATTGTTACCCATATCAAATTTCATTGAATTTGAATAAATGCATCTTTTGCACGCCATTTGGAATTTTGTTGGGCCATGTGGTCTGTCACGATGGAATGTTGGTCGATCCTGTTAAAATTGCAATCATTCTAGACCTACCACCACCAACACAAGTTAAACAATTACGTGCACCATTGGGACACACATGATACTACAAAACTTTTATCAAAGAATATGCGGAGTTTACTGCTCCGATGGAAAAGTTAATAAAGAAAGATATTAAGTTCCAGTGGATAGAAGGTTTCTAGAGAGTTTGGACACGTTGAAGAATAGGATGGTTAGAAGACCCATACTTGTATTTCCAGACTAGAAGAAATAATTCCATGTACATGTCGATGTGTCATATGTCGCACTAGGCGTGGTACTAACACAGCCTAGTGAAGGTTTGATTGATCATCCTATAGAATTTTCCAGCAGGAAATTATCTACAACAGATAATAATTATACCACGACCGAAAGAGAAGGGTTAGCGATGGTATACTCTCTGCAGAAATTTAGAAAATACTTATTAGGAAGACATTTTATAATGTACATAGGCCATTCTACATTGAAATACATGGTTAATAAGCTCGTGTGGGAGGGAATATCTGTTGGTGGCTTCTCCTCTTCTAGGAATTTGATTTTGAAGTAATTGTTAAACTTGGTCAATTAAACTTAGGACCAGGCCATATTTCAAGGCTTGAAAGTGGTGAAGAACCTGGTAACCTAGATGATAGTCTAGCTAATGCGAAACTATTTGTGATAACCATGTTTGATGATCAGTATAGAGATATTATACAATTTTTTAGTATGGGTTATGCGCCAGCTGAATTTACCACTACATAGAAGAAATAGTTAGTTGTGCGAGCTATGGACTTCCAGTTAATCGTAGGAAAATTGTATCAGATGGGTCCTGATGTGTTTCTTCGTCATTGTGTCTTAGAACATGAGTGAACATTGGTTAAATGAAGCTCATGATGGTGTTGTAGGAAACCATTATGTTGGAAAAGATATGGTGCACAATATTTTGCAAGAAGGATTGTGGTGTCCCACCATGCATGCAGATGCTCGGGATTATTGTCGCACTTGTGATTTTTGCCAACGAATTGGAAATTTGTCGCAATGGGATGAAATGTCACTAGTACCTCAGGTAAAACTATAGGCATTTTATAAATGGGTCATTGATTTTTTGGGCCCTATCAGTCCCAAAGGGAAGCGCACAGTTTCACACTATATTATCATTGCGATTAACCACCTGAAAAGATGGGCTAAAGAAACAACAGTAAAGGATTGTACTATTGAGACTACTATGAAGTTTATATTTGAAAATGTCATGACAATATTTGGATGCCCAAAGATTCTAATAAGTGATCAAGATAAACACTTTGTTAACTAGTTGATTGAAGAAATGATGGAGGAATTCCAAATTTGTTGGAGCAGGGTCCCGCAGCTATAGGAAAAGCTGTTGTTTTGGAACAAGAAAGTCAAAGGTAACAGTACCTGAGTGGCCGAGAAGAGAGAGCTCAACCACTGCACTTAAGGAAGTGGTGTAGACAGGAGGGCTCAACTACCCTCATAAATAGAAAAGGAGCAACGAGCTAAGGTATTGAAGACAAAGTACAGAAGGGAAGCAACCGAGTAAGCGGCGCCTCTACCCACGTTCAGCGACAGAAAGAGTGGAAGACTGCAGAGAGTTGTGGTGTGACGGGAAGTGGCAGTTAGAGTACAGATAGACCGACTATCACAGTTAGGGTTTGGGTTACTGTTGGGACAGGCCCACAGTGTTGTAATGGCGAGACCTTCGGGCCGCCTATATAAGCATGTATTTTGTATAGTGAAAGGTGAGCTAGTCGGACAATCTGTTAACTATTCAGACATTTAGCTAGTCAGTCGATGATCTGTTAGTTCATAGACATTTTGTATTATAGAAGAGCCGAGCTCTGGTTCTGTTATTCAGTCTGTAGTAGCTTACTGTAACCAGTAGCTGACTCCTAGAGCATGTATGTAACAATCCACAGGGATTGAGAGAGAGAGAGAGAGAGGAAGAGTATATTGTAAGAGGAGCAATATAAGAAGAGAAGAGATCTAAGAGAGAAGGGCTCCCGGCGGTGTGCGCGAAGTTACCCAGAATATCTCAACTCCATATGAGGTTGCAGTGGAATTTTGTTTACTCTCCCAAGTTATAATATATAAACCATTTCCATTGGACGTAGCTTCTACCCTGGAAGTGAACCACGTAAAATCATTATGTTGTGTGATTGATTCATGTGATTGTGTCTACTTATTGCTATCTGTCATTCATTACATGAACTTTGCGTAAAGTTAATGTATGTATGCTATCTTTCAGTTACAAGTAGCATAGAGGTTTACATACAAGTTGAATGAATTAAGTATCCTGTGTATGAGTTTACCAGTGCTTGATTCATGATAGTAACAATTACAGTGTTAAGTGATTTATGTATACAAGTTCAGCAAGATTGCGCATAGTCGATGTTAAGCAGATTAGACCATAGAAGTCTAAGTGAGGCTATTTAACTCGGCTAGTGTACCTAAGGGAGAAGGCCCTTAGACCTCGAGAGTCATATTAAGCCCTACTATAGGAGATATCACAAGTACAGAAAGGCGATATCGCACCATCGAAGGAGTTGTGGTGTGAGATATTGCAGGAGAGAAGGAAAGTAGACGGGAAGGTTGCGCATCGTCTGCGAGGCTACGATGCGATAGAGTATTTCTCCTATTAGAGTCAGCGACTAAGAGAGAATATCCCCTCACAGAGAGATCCCGCAGGTTAAGACGAGGTGAAGAACCACCAGGATGCCACAGAACCTAGTTGAGGACACTTGAGTCTTTAGCCAACCCGTAAGATCACTTCGGGTGAGACTTTAGGCCGTTCTGTAGTCTATTGCCGAAAGGGCCAGTGAGCTAGGGGTGTTGTTAGTACATAACAAGTAAACCTGGGTCTGCCCAGAGGTAACCAACAAAATTCATCATAGAAATACAACACCATATCACCCTCAAGCAAATGGTGTCATCGAAGCATTTAATAACATTCTGGAAAATGCATTGACAAAGATTTATAATTCCCAAAGAGAGGATTGGGATCAGAAAATTTCCACAGTATTATGGGCATATCACACGACTTGAAAAAAATTGACAAGCCACACTCTATTTCACTTAGTATATGGATAGGAAGTTGTGATTCCAATGGATTATATTGTATTGAGTCTAAGAATTGTTGCGATCACAAAGATGAAAAATTTTGATGCTATCGAGGAGATATTGTTGCAACTTGTGCAGATGGAAGAAGAAAATTTTTTCACAGGATATCACTAAAACATTGAAAAAGAAACACAGAAGGTATGGCATGATCGACACATTAAGAATAAAAAATTTTAGGTCAGAGTACTTGTTCTTATGTATGGCAGTAAATTTTTTAAGCATTGTGGTAAGTTAAAGACACATTGGCTTGGACCGTACATTGTAACTGATATCACTAGTGGAGGTGCAGTGAAGTTAAAAAATATATATTGAACACCAGTCAAAGGAATGATAAATGGAATTTAGTTGAAGTTGTATCACGATAGCCACAACTTGTTTGCATAAAAAAAGATAAAGAAAGAAAAGAAATAAAGAAGGAAAATTTTAAGAACTGCAGGGAATCTGCTGGCATGAAAGCAAATCTTGTCATAGACTGATAGTCTGTCGTAGTAAGCATAAAAGTGTTGCAAACATTGAGTTTTTCATAGATATAAAAATGAGGGCAAATATACTTAGTCTGTCAAACCAAAGGAACATTATCGTAGGAAGACTATAAGTCGCAGGTAGTGTGATGTTGTCGCAAGCACTAGGGGAATCCTAGAAGTGATATTTGGTCATGATTAAGAAAGTTGGCCATCATTAAAACAACTGGTCATCATTAATTTGAAAATCCTGAGAGATATTTGCGGTGTACTTTTAAGTCTCTTTTGACGTGATTGCATAATGATGGCAGTGACGTCATAAGGGAAAGTGACGGGTTACATAATGGTTTCTGTATGATGATTCAGACAGGTGGCCCATGTGATGGATCATGTTGTCACCATTCCACTTAATGTCTGCACATGTGAATGTTTGATCGATCAAATGAGTTGATATTATTAGCATTCACCCTTCACCTTCATTTAATCCTACTATGCTTGAATGACGAATTTCTCTCTACAACTCATAGGGTCGAAGTATGTTCTTTGTTCACATAGTATGGCTATTTCAAATCCCAATTCCAGTGTAGTCATATGCTCCATCATTGAAACTGTATTACTCATGTTGATCATGGAAGACACTATCAGATATGTTCCACCATGGGTAGGGATTGGATTGGAAACTGAGCAAGTTCCATTCATATCTGAAGTAAGGTTACCACCCGATCTACCTTGTCCAAAAATGAAGAAGTGTTTTGGTTCTCGCAAGAGAAAATTTGTCTTGGAACTACTAAGGAAGGACGAAAGAACAACGGTCAAAATCCGAATACCAGATGACATTCCACCTAAGCCACCAGATAGACTTGAGAAAGGATTTACCAGAATGCACAATATCCATTGGTAAAACCCATCGGTTCAAACTAGAGTTCAGATAATGGAAAACAAAGACAAAGGATTTCATCATCGCCATCATTTGTACAAGAATATCAGATATATTTGGAGATGGTGTTTAAACAAAGAAGATGAGATGGAATATTTCCACACAGAAAAATAAGAGGTCGATGAAATTACAGATTTCATCGTCAAAGAAAAAGAAGACATCAATGAGATGGCATATTTGATCATAAAAAAAACAAACAAAGGCGATCAAATGATGGATTTCATCGTCGACGAAGAAGAAGTTTACAAAAATGGTATTCCTGTGATGAAAAAGAAGCCAAAGAAAGGAATTCCTAGGAAACTACCTAGTACTTTGTCTTCATCCTTACAAGAAGCTTAAGATATATTGTTGACTGTGGATGAACTGTTCTGGCTCAGCGGCCCTAATATTCCAACAATGACTTATCAATCCAAGAAATAGTTGCATATAGTTGAGATAGGAGTAACTCAGCTAAAGAATGACATGAAATTGTTTCCCTTAGCAAAGAAAATGACTAAGGCAGCAAAAATCAAGAAGATGCAACAACAATTTACGTTGTTGTGCATGCAAAAACAGTAGAATACAAAGAAAGTCATAGAGTTGCAGGATGAAGCAGAAAGGGTTATAGGAATTATTCAGCATGTACATCAGAGGGTTCGATGAGAAGTAGAGGATGCAAGGCTTGTGATGACAGCACACCTCAGTTTCGACCTTGTGGAAAACTTGCAAAAGGAAGAAGAAGATGTGTGACGAGAGATGAAAGAGGTAATGAAAATCTTCCAAGATTTTGAAGGTAAATTCATTACAGATGCATAATTTTTTTAATAGATTTGCATGGCTCGGGAAGAGAAACATGTGATCTTTTTGGGCCTATTGTCCCTAGCAAACTATAGGCAGAATTCAGTTAGAATTATTCCCAAGAAGGTAAAGAGTTTGTTCGTAGGAAGGAAAACGAGTTGCGACAAAAGTAGAGAAGGAAGAGCAGAAGAATATAATGAAGAAAAAGTTAAGGCAATAAGCAGTCATAGAAGAAGCCATGATAGAAGGAAGAATTATCAATAGGAGATAGAATCCATGACAGAAGAGAAGTCATGAGAGGAGGAAAGGATGCGACGAGATCAGTTGTGATAGAAGGAACCATGCTAAAGAAGACGTGCAGCACTGCAACGAATGAAAACGACAATTCAAGGAATATCGTGGGTACAAGGTCAGCTAGAATCAGTGGAAGTCACATGTTTTGTAAGGAATAAAATCATCTTTGTAATGTCACTAGAATATGAATGACAACCTACTGGATAACTGAATGAAGTTGGTTGAGAGAGACACGCAAGAGTCTATAAGAAGGAAGAACCCAGGTTGTGTGCGGGTTACTTCTTGATGAGTTGCTAGTTTCTTGTTTTTTCCTGGGTTTCTTGATTGTATACTTACTAGCTTTACCTGTTTAGTCACTTACTTGGTCTGTTAGTAGGGTGTTGACATATTTATGTCGACAGGGGTTCACTTCGCACTGCTATTAACAACCATCGACACAGACTCCCTAAACATTGGCTCAGAAAGGTCTTAACCTTTCCAGCAACACCGGTAGAGCAGGTGCAGTCTCACCCAAGATATCTGGGGGAGGGATGCAGGAACTAAGTTTTTGGAGTGTGTAGAGGAATTCACACTATCTCCTAACCACTCACAACATTATATACAAAATACAGAATCACAACAAATACGATGCACACTTAACCAGATCTACTTAATATCATGATTCGTAATCCCATTAACCAAGAAAAATACTATCATTATAATTCACATTTTCATTACCTAGATTCATATCAACAAATACATGCACATACATTAAATTAACAAGTACTACAAGACTTCCCATCATTCAAAAAGTACCAGATGTACCATACTCGTTCCTTAACTCATATTCATTAACTTATCTGATCCATCCCAGAAACACCCAATAATGCAAAACAAGACTTAAAATAGAATTCAGATCGAAACATCTTCATATATGACATGATCCATAGAAACAAGCCATGACAATACAGAATATCCAAATCAATTCAGTTCATAAGGAAGAATCTATGTACAAACAGTACCAGAAATGAACCACAAAATACAAAAACATTCCTTAGTCGATTGATGTTAAGTAAATTCTCAATTATTTTTTATTTACAATTCTAACTCCACTTATAGGCTCACTTGTCCGTTACAAAATGGTCTGCTTGACCAATCACTAACTAACTCAGCCAAAAATATCCTAGTTTGTCCGTTTCTCTGCGGTTAACTTTTATCTTTTTCCATGTCCTTCCTGTCGGCGGCGATACCACACTTTGTACACTCCAACCTCTTTCTAACAAGCCCCCAACACAAACTTATAGCTCGTCATTGAGTCACCTCAGTTGGAAGCAACCAGTGCTTTCAACTTTGCCTTGAAGTCATCGTACTCTATTTTGACTTCTACTTTGTGCACTCTTCCACCTCCTATTCTTTTGGATGATCCTCACTCATCTGTTGTACTTTGTTTAGATACACCTTGGTATTTTTATTTCTTCCATGGATTTGAACACCAATTTTTCTGTTGTACCCTGAAGTTCCTCCAAATGTGTTGTTCCACTAGTTCCTTGTATGTGCCTCGTTAACGCGCTGTTGCAACTCTTTTAGCTCTGTTGCCTTGGTTACTTGCACAAGTTGGGGCATCATTTTTTAATTGAACCCCACAATGTTTCAACTATTCTTCTGCCTCACCAAGTTTCACTTCTAGTTGGTGCAACTGCTCGTCTTGTACCAAGATACCCCAAAACTCCATTATCTCCTCTGCAATACTTTGTATTGACTTCTCAAATTCTGCAATATATATTGCAGTGTCTTCTATTGTGCTTATCCTTTCTACTAGCTTCTATGGCGGTGTGTTGGGTACCACTCTAGCATGAAATTCCTCATTTTCCTTCCACATATTTGCAACAACTTTCCCTAGACGCAATACTTTTGCTTCCAAAAACATTTTTGGACTAACTTTTGGTACCTCTTCATAGTCCAAGGAGACTTCCCTCTCCAGTGTTTTCATGTATTTGAGTGCCTTTTTCTTTTTGTTTATGATTGCCTCATTTTCTATTTTTAGTTGTTGAATCTCCTCTTCAGCACTTTCTGTTTGATGTTTGGACCGGACTAGCAGATCGTTGGTTGTTGCTTTGCGGTCTTTCATCTCCTCGCTTGCTGTGATATGAAGTCCTTCCAGTGTAGACATCAAAAGTAGGTTTATGTCGAGACCAACCAAGTCATTCCCTTGTAGAGTAGCATTTTCATCCTCGTCCCCTATTGTGATCGCCTATGGCGGGATCTGTATTATTCACAATCTTCTGTCAATTTCGTCTTCAACCGCCCTTTGCAATTCTCCTTCTTGCGGTATCCTTGTCTCAAGCATTGCATTCATGAGTGTCTACAATAGCTGTGTAAAGTTGATGGAAGTATATCGTTGCATGTTGTGTCACCTTTTCTTGGTTCTTGTTGATCATCGTAGCAATTGTTTCCAATACTTTATTTACCTGATTATTGGAGAATCTTGTGGTTCTTCTCCCCTCACCTTGCTCGAACCAGTGCTTCGTCTGTGATTCTTCTTGTTTTTTCTCTAATTATGACTATGTTGGAGATGTTGATGATGCTTCATCTTAATACTTCTCCTCTAAGGCCTTGGGATCACCCTATTCTTTTGGGACATCTGTCGGTGGTCCATATCCTAAGTCTGACAGTTCTTTGTCACTTACTAGAACTTTCCATTCTGCAGGCCATTCCTTCATGATGGTGTCCAGCTGCTCATCCATTAGCTTATATTGTGTCGTAATCCATTTATTTTATGTATCTGTATGTGCCTAGATATGTATGGCATGGGGTACCGACTCCTATTGTGTGATCCTCTATTACTTTGTTTCGGATTCTTCTGTAAGACACGACACCTTGACTGATTCCTCTCATAGTGCGTCTAAGTATAGGTAAAACTAAATCTTATTGGTCATTTTTTGTTCCTTGTTGTTGAGCAGCCATAGATTTTTATACCCTGTTCCTTGGCATATGTTGATAGTGTCAACCTCCATTCCTTAATAATGCGTTGGTTCCATCAATCCAACCAGTGCAATGAGTATTAGCAACCAGGAATAAGTGAATGGCTTACCAGCCTCTAGTGCTAGCATTGTTTCATCTATTATCTCTTTCAACAGGAAAAGGTACCACTTCATCTATATGTCAGTTCTCCATTGCTCCATAGATGTGATAACCCCATATGTGCACTAATTCGAGTTATTCTTCTACACTAATTTTACTGTCAGCAACTTTGTTGCAATTTGAACTGCCTGATCGTTAATGGTATCGATCACATATGCCCTCTTATCCTTTACCACCCCATATTTGTTTTGCAGCTTCACTACCAACTTCTTGTCATTGTCCTTTCCTCGTAAGTAATGTGATGGATTGACCCCCTCCTTGGTTAGGATAGTGATTTGGGATATCAAGTCGAACATAATTGGGATATTTGTCTCTAGCCATAAATAACCACCATGGAAACATGCCATCAACTACTTCATCCATGGATTAACTTATGTGGATCATCCAAAATGCGGCATATGGATGATCGCCAGTAGCCTGCACCACTGCAATCCCAATGCACATTATGTGATATCTATGGTGATCGAACCTCCTTTTCCATGTGCTCTTTCCTCATACGTTCCCTTGGTGCATTTCGAAAATGCTAGGATGTCGTGTTTGTTGTATTGTAGCTTATGTAGTCGCGACACTATATTTTTCATCACATAGACACCTTTAGGAATTACGGGAATATTTATGGCATACTTTTTGTTTTTTCCAACCCATACTACCAGTGTCGTCTCCTTCCTCAGTGGTATGTACCCAGGAATGTCTTCTACCATCATCCCTAGTTTTTTTCCTCTTTTTGTTGTTTCCTCTTTCTTCGTAGTTGATGGACCTACTTCTCCCTCTGCTGTCATCCCCCTCATCAAAATTACGATTGTCTTGGTTCGTCTGTCAGGGGTGATCGGACGATTGGTGATCCTCTTCTTCCTAATCGGCCTCCCTGCTTCGGACACAATCTCCTACATTTCTTCTACTATGGTTTCCCTCAAAACTGGTTTTTCTTGCATACTTGTGCTTGAAATAATATGTGCCATGGCCTCTACAACACCTTTCTTCCCACTTACACCTATCTTATCTCTAACTCTTCTTTTCTTCACTCTGATTCTTCCTCTCATTCTGTGTAATGGGTCAAACGATACCCCTTGGCCTAATTTTATAGCCTCTGATCCTTTCGTGTGAGTGATTTGAACATCGTTGTCAAATCCCTAGTTGATTGACCAAATCCTCTGTTGATTCTGCAAATCCAACACACAACTTGGTCTTTAAATGTAGGTCTTTCCAACTTGCATCATTGCCCACTTGGTGTAATTACTTCAATTATTTCCTGATTTAACCATTTCGTTCCTCGTCCAGTATGATTTACGGGCCAAGCCAATGCATTAGAAGATTACCTAGATGCTTTGCAAACTTGTTGTTGTAGAGGATAGTCGTCTCTTTACACTAGAATTGCTTGGTCTTTATGTATAGATCATGCCATGCATTTTTTCAATCCTTCTCTACTTACTGATGAAATCCTGCAATGAATCGTTCCTCTTCAAGGCGTACTAATTGTGGCAGTCTTTCTTCAATTTCTCCTTCATCACTCATTCCTGTTACGGTTGCTATGCATAGACTGGGGACGATATATTCCGTCGGCATCACTGCTTCTTGTCCATAAACCAACTTGAATGGTGTCTAGCTTGTAAAACTTTTACATTTCATTATGTAGTCCCATAGTATCGCAGGGATTTTAATATCGCAATCATCACGATTCGAATCACATACCTTAGTAAGTGCATTTTCCAGTATCTTTTTGAACACCTCTACTGCTCCATTTGCTTATGGATGGTATGGAGTACTTTTCTTGTGTTGTATCTAGAATTGTTCATTCATCACTCTGATTTTCTGATTGACGAAATGAGATCCTTGATCGCTTATCAATATCTTAGGACATACAAATTGGGTAACCACATTATCAAAAAGGAACCTTGTTGTCATCGCAGTTTTGCAATCCTTTACTGGTACTGCCTCATCCCATCTCATTATATAATCAGTCGCAGTGACGATGTATCTCACACTTGTTATTTTTCCTAGTGGATTGATAGGTCCCACGAAATCGACTACCCACTTGTCGAATGGTTGTAGTTTTACCTGAGGCACTAACGGCATCTCATTTCTCCATGATGTTTTTCCCTTTCTTTGACATACATCGCAACTTTTAGCATAATCTGCGGCGTCCACATGTATTGTTGGCCACCATAGTCAATCTCTAAGTATTTTTTTGGCAGTTGCACGTCCTCCATAATGTCCTCCTGCAATCCCACCATGCCCCTATGCCAACACTCTCTCCTGCTCATGCGGAAGAACATATCGACACAGAATTTTCCAGCGTCATATTATATAGTTTCCATGGGATCAATTAGAAGTCGACAAATCTAACAACTAGTTTTTTCTTATTTCTAGTGGTGAAGTTCTAAGGGGATTTTCTTGTCACCAAAAATTGAACAATTTGTTCATAGTGGTCATCAATCGTTCCGACTCTAAACAGCTATGCATCAGGTAAATTGTCCTCGATTCTGCTTGGTTCTTCTCCTAACTCTATCCTTGATAGATGATTGGGTCATGCATTCAATCATCTTGGTTTCACAATGATCTCAAAATCAAATTCTTGGAATAATATAAACCACTGACAAATATTCCCCCCCAACGTAGGCTTATTGACCAAGTACTTCAATGCCAAATGATCCATAAATATTTTGAAATTCCCTCCTAATAGGTAGGGGCAGAATTTTCTCAATGCATACACCATTTCTAATGCTTCTCTTTCTTTCATTGTGTAGTTTTTCTCCACAGTAGAGAACTTCCAACATGCAAATGCAATCAAGTGGTCGATTGATTCTTCTCTCAGTTGGGCCAATATCACTCCTAATGCGAATGATGAAGCATTGACATGTACATGGAACTTCTTTGTCCAATCTAGAAAAACTAATATTGGTTTTGCAACCATCTTTTGCTTTAGTGTATCGAGGCTCCTATGGCACTCATCATTCCATTCGAACTTCCCATATTTCTTCAACAACGTTTCCATCAGCGCAATGATCGTTACGTACACCCTTATAAACTTTTGGTAGTACCTTGTCTGGCCCAGCATTTCCCTCAGTTGTTTTATTGTCGTCGGTGTCGGTAGGTCAACAATTATCACAATCTTGGCGGGATCGACCAACATGCCTTCCTTGAATACAATGTGTCCCAATAGGATCCCAAATGGTGTGCATAATATAAATTTCTTCAAATTAAGTGAAATATGGTGTTTTCGACACCTTTCCAACATCAATCGAAGGTTTTTGGTACGGTATTTTACCAAACCATAGACAGTCCAGTCATCCATATAGACTACAAGGAATTTATGAATGAAGTCCTTGAATGCAGCAACAACTAACCTTGAAAAAATCATTAGTGCATTCTTGAGTCCGAACGACATCACTGTGTACTGAAAACATCCCCATTCTGTTATTAAAGTGGTTTTGTGGTTATCCTCCTTCACAATTCTTATTTGATGATAGCTTGAAAATATGCCCATAAATTAATAGATTTCTTGTCCTCCAACTCCTTATAGCATTTCATCGGTAAATGGCGTTGGAAATCGATCATGAAGGCTTTCATCATTTAGTTTCCTCAGATCAACATAGATCCGGATTTCACTAGTCTTTTTATCCTCCATAACCATCGGACTAATCCATTTGGATTCCTTGATGGGCTCAATAATTTCTGCATCCAACATCTGCTCTAGTTCAGCCTTGACAAGCTCTTTGTATCTTGTATTCAGCCTATATGGTCGTTGCTTTACTGGTTTAGCATCAGGTTTAAGAGGAATCTTCATTTTTCCCAACTCCCTTGAAATGCCTTTCATCTTGGAAAATATTGTCGTGAATAAGTCCTGAAATTCATGTAGTATATTGGTGACTTTCCCCATTGTTGAATCATCCTAGAAATCCCCAATACTGGCAAAATTTTGGTCTTCTATCGTCCCAATATTGACCTTCTTCATCCTCAACAGTTTCTTTAATTTGTCGCATGGCATTTCTGGTGCTTTGATGTCACGGTTTCCTTTTGACGCTAGAATATCGACAACTCTCAGATCATCTTCATCCTTGGGTTATCCCGACACATTGTAACACGTCATCATCATTTGTGGTGTTGATTTCCACTGTTATTCTATTGGTAGCTCAGTCGAAACTATCTCGAATACTTTGTCGTGAATGTCCTATAGCGCACTATGGATAAATGGATTTTCATTCATGAAACTGAAAGTATGACTGAAGATGACAGCTAGTTCTTCCCATGTTGTTGTTTCCCTTTGCAACACTACATAAATATACCATCTCTGTGGTATTTCTTCCAGTGTATGTATGAAGGCGTGAACCCACTCCTTCTTTGGCCTCAAATCACATGCTATTTGGCGTGTTTTCATATGGTCGCTTGGACATATTTTCTACTCTATTATCGACATATTTTCCAGTCTGTTATCGACGACTTATGTGTATCCCACCATATTTATGGGGTATCCTTTGGTGCTTCTTCTAGTGCCAACAAGCATTATGGTTCAGATACTTTATATTCAAATTCACTAATAAAAACCACCAAGTTAGGTATCCCTTCGTGTTATCACCCAATAATTTTCCTATGGTTGTGGTAGGAGAATCACTAGGGTAACCATTTCAAACCAATATTTAGACTATATTCTATCTGACATAGTCAGAGAGGGATCTCTCTTGTCACAGGTTCATTCACATACACATATAGATTTAAACAAGCATTCAGAAGGCCAGATTTTTGAGGGGGGGGTTGTTGAGGTTTTAAAGAGTGTGAGACAGACAAATATAAAATAGCATTGGGAAATGGAGTCAAAACCTGAAACATTCAAGGAATTACAACAAATAATGACCATTTATAAACTTCATAGTCTAAGGAAAAATAGGCGTTAGTATGCAGCAAAATATCTTTGAGAGATAGCAGCGAGGAAATGAGAAGAAGCCCAATGAGACAGGAGGCACCTATCTATGGATGAATCTCCTAAAACACCTTTAGCAAAAGAAATAGTAAAGGTTGATAACTGAAATGGAGCATCTAATAGAGGATGAATTCCAAGACATTTACCATAAACACAAACAAATGCATTATCTGATGCAAGGAGCGCTTAACAAGGAAACAAATTCCTTGCATGCAACTAGAAATGTATAAGCAGAAACTAGACAAGCATGAAAATGAAGCATATAGGGGAACACAGAATGAACACTGAACACCGTGATGAATATCAGAAATTCAGGGCATGCTTTGCATTAATTACTTCCAAGAAAAGATACAGAGGTACAAAACTAAGCACAGAGGCTTAAAAATGAATGTTGAACCCCCTTTTATTCCTCTGTAGAGGTTACATTTATAGAGTATTGGGATCTTGAGACTCACCATGAAACAGAGAAAAAATAGTTACAAAAATTGAGAATCAATCCCACATCACACACAAAGTCCTAACCAATTCCGACCTGGCAGATTCGCCGTGATGGATAAAAATGGGAAACTAGACACCTAGGACTCAGGCTCGCCTGATCAAAAATGATGGTTCAGAGCACCTCCAATGACCTACAACAGTTTCATTCATCCCTGCATATTACACCTGCAAAATTGTTATGGACCGTGGATCTGGATCGAAACTTAATCTTAGCCACCGAAAGACAAATATCATACCCAATTTCACAATTTTCCAACTTGAATTATCCCTTAATAATTCTCATTGTGAAATCATCCTGGGCAGTGGATAAAAAATCTGCTCAAATATTCACCATTCATCCTTGTCGTGCCTACCAAATTTCACAGATTTGGAAACTTTGTTCATCCTACCATGTCGTATCAATGAAATCAACCTCCATCGTAGACCCATTTCTCCTACAGATCGTCACCATTGAAATATGTGGGCCCTAAGCAATTCTACAAATTTTAAAACTTAATTTCCTCGTGCACTTTCAATCTGCGAAATAAACCTCAGTCGTTGATCTTCCACACCATCAAATCCCAGCCGTCGAAACCTATGAGGCATACAAGAATTTGCAAATCAGGATATCTACTTATACTGTGTGCATGTTTCCAATTTCTGCACCGTCGATCTTAGGCAGACACTCTGAGCTGCTGATCTGAGGTCAAGTTGCGGGTTGCAGAAAGCGGAAAGCAGGATTTTGACTTTTTATAGCCGGATTATTTCTGCTTTCCACTTTTCTCCTTTCCACTCCTTTCCAAATAGTTCATCTTCGGCAGAATATTTCTGGACCTTCAATCTTACAGAAAGTGGAAAGGGGGATTCAAATCTTTTTATAACCAAAATTTTTGTATATCTGCTCTTCTACTCTATTCCGAGTCATTGATCTTCGGCAAAAACTTTCTGAACGGTCGATATCAAACTACACAAAGCAAAATTCGGGTTTACCAACTTTTATAACCAAAAATTTTACCTTTTCCTCTTCCTCTTTTTTGTTGGACCCTTGATTTATATCGAAGTCATTCTCGACCGTTGGATCTTGGACTGTGGAAAGTGGAAGTTGGGTTTATCAACTTTTAGAACCTAATTTTGTCTTTCCGCTCCCAATTTTTCCTTGGCGGAAATTATTTGTGGCCTTTGATCTTCTCCGCTATGCATCTAGGTCATTTATTCAGATCATCTTTTAACCTTGATCATATTTTTCTTATACATGCATATTTATAAGGCTAAAACTCAGGCTTCTCAATAATTTTTTACTGGCTCATCCTTTTCCAAGGGAATTAGTATGGATGCATCAGTAAAAAATCTTCAAAATTTAGCACAGGTGCTAACACTTCATATGTCGACAAATTGACTGCTTTTTTCGCTACCCATCTCAGCAACTGAGTGATTTGTGCACACTTCCTGATTGATACTTCATGCAATCAGTTCTGCCAATTCTCTAGTGCTTCGTCAGAGTTTGAAGACGTTGAATTGATGCTTTGCCATCCCAACTCTCCATTAGTAGTGGGATTGATGTAGTCTTCAGAAACATTATAGGCATTATCCCAACCTCCCATGACTTCATATTTTATTGGTTCAACATATCGTTTTCCTTCGAGGGGATCCAATGGGGCAATGACCCTTGTGTCGTGATTCTTGAATGTCATTATCCTTTTCTTGAAATTGATAACTGTCAAGTTTTCCACCTCCCAACTGATTCCCAACTGTTTGGGGTATTGGTTGGTATCATCAACTATCTTGATAACATCGAAGTCTGCATACATCTTCAATCCTTCCACTTCAACAGGTATACAGGGTACTCATCCAATTGGAGAAACCTTAGCTTGATTTTCCAGACAAAGTTGTACTAGGGACCAAACTAACTGCAGCTTCCAGATCATTTCCCATGTCCACTTGGTTAGGATATTTACATCTAATCCTAGATCCAAGATGACTGAATCTACATCATATTCGTCGATCTGGACATTCATTCTCATTTCTCTTCTTGTTTTCCTCTTTTGCAAGGAATTGACTAGGAGATCTTGTTTCCTTTCTTCCTAACGATACAAAAAGATTGCTATCTCTAATAATGCATCTTGATCCTTTGATAATGTTAGACATCTTTCTAGAAGAAAAAAATTAAGGTACTGACCTTTCTTTTTGACCTTGGTGAGTTGGTCAAATCAAAACTCAATGGCATCTCGTAAATAGGTAACTTACTATTGTATTTTAGCAAGGCATATTTTGCTTCGAAGAAGGTTTCTTTCTATGTTTATACATTGAATTGGAATTTCTTTCGAGCTGCAAGCTAGACATTTAACAATGGTCTATCATCTTTTGTCATATCTCCTCCTCTCGTTACTACACCGACATGTATTGGCTAAGTCCTTAGTTCCGCTAATATATTTCCTACATTTGGTCCAGGATTTTGATTTTGATTTTGATTCTAGTTTGGTTGCGGTTGTGGCACACTCTTAGCTTTCCATTTTGTAATTATCTATGGAAATTCTTCGACAATGTGTTCAACTTCACTACAATAAGTACATCGGGCTGCTAGATTCAGATAGTCCCCCTGATAATGTCCCGCCACTCCTCAATTATAGCACGTAACTGGTCCTTGTCATAGTTTTTTGTTACGGTCACACCAAGACTCTCTATTAGAATTATTGTACCATTAGATCTCAATAGAAATGAGTGCAATCAGATTCTTAATTATTATGTAGTGAAAAGGAATGAATAATACACACTGAACAAAAAAAAATCTCATAAGAAACAGATAAGTATTGCGCATATAATTACAGTATAAAATTCATTACATCCTAGCAATATTGGCAATGGTAATACATAAAGGAGAATTTGAATCATGAGAGATGAATTCGAATCTACCAACTCAATCTGGCTGCATTGCTAACTAGAAGTGCCTAAATCACTATCAGAGTTCAAATCGAAAAATCCATATGTCTAATCCAGTATCTCAATCAATTACAATCAATCAAACCAGTCTAACTGCAGTGGTAGGTGAGAAGTAGGTGAGAACTAGTGCCTTCCCACATGCAGCCATGCATAACGAGCACTAACTACATTGGAGGATATCTAACTGAATGTAACTGAAGCATAACTAAGCTTAACTAGCTATCAACTACCAACAACTGAAGGAGTTTGGTTTTGGCACTCCCAGTGGCTCCTAAAATGTAGGGATTGGTCTACGAGGCACCTAAACTGATGCATGTAAGTGCATTCAATTCTAGTTAGCCTTTATCGGTGTTCCCCACACTCTAGGGACTAGTACATGTGGCCCCATTAGGCCAAGTGGACCCAATGGTACTAGTATACCCAATAATAACTAAATGTCTCCTAAGTTAGGTAAATATAGTCTAATAGATAGTTTGGACAAGGGAGTATTATAAATCCTAACACTCTCCTCATACCTCCTCCTCTTTTCTTACCGGAACCTCACCCCACTTCACAGGAGACCACACTCTTCTGCGGCTTCCCTCATAGTCTCGTGATGACTCCCATCCATCTACCCCATATCATTTCATCAAACCCTCACCTTCGTAGTACCCATAGCCTCCACACACCAAGGATTTAGTCATCAAAATTCATCTTTAGTATTTTTTTCCATGAATGAGCATCTTAATCCACAATTGAAACGACAATAGAAATATCCCCCCTTGGTCCCTTAAAAAATCCCTTTCGGTGTTGCTATAAGATTTGACTGTTTTGACAACGAACTCAGTAATGTACCCTTCCAAAAAAAATTCTATTCACATGTCAACAGCCCTTGAATCTTTTTTGTTCACGTTTTTCAACTATTGGATTAGTTTCAGGGTCCACTAATCAGGTTCACTTCCCTCGAAATTCTTCTTCTAAAAAGTAAGTTGCGCCAACCACTCATACAGTAATATTGAAAACTCATTGAAGAATATTTGTGAATATATTAGTAAATTTATTTTCTCAACCAATCTTATGTCATCAATCTCAGATTCTGGTTCTCTTCTTCTGCATACTCTCTAGCTTTCTTATCAAACCAGTGCTAGATTTCTGGTTTCGTCGAATGCCACAACATGCCCTCTTATTCTTCACACTATGGTCCCATAAACAGGACCATTTGTTGACATATTTTTGTCAATAGGGTTTCATTTTGCACTTATTTTAACAACCATCAACACAGACTCCCTAATCATCGGTCCAGAGAGGGTTTTCCCTTTCCAACAACACTTGCAGAGAAGGTGCAGTCTCACTCGAGATGTCTAAGGGAGGGCTGTAGGAACCAAGTTTCTGCAGTGTGAAGAGGACTTCACACTATCTCCTAACCACTCACAACATTATTTATAAATCCATGATCACAACAAATACGATGCACACTTAACTAGATCTACTTAATATCATGATTCACAATCCCATTATCCTAGAAAACTACTATCATTAGAATTTGCATTCGCATTACCTAGATTCAGATCGACAAAGACATCCACATACATTAAAATAACAAGTACTGTGAGACTTTGCATCATTCAAAAAACACTAGATGTAGCATAATCATTCGTTATCTTATATTCATCAACTTATCTGATCCATCGCAGAAACACCCAATAATACAGAACAGAACTTAAAACAGAATCCAGATCGAAAACATCTTCAAATATGACATGATCCATAGAAATAAGACATTACAATGCAAAATATCCAAATCAATTTATTTCATAAGGAAGAGTCTATTGCTAGGAAAAATGCATCTCCTCCGAATAGGAGATGTTCCTCTAGTCTGAATGGTTCAGATCTAGAACAAATAGTACACAACAGAATTGGAAGACTTTCCCAAGAATGGGTGGAGATATGGAATGAATGTCTTTGATGGAAAAGTGTATTTGTTTCCTACAATGATAGACCTTCACTTATGTACCTACATGATCACATGAAACCAACACATAAGATAAAAAAGCACCAGAAAATGTTCCACTATTCTATGCTAGTGACTAAGGAATCTAACAATAAAATACATGATAATGACACAATATACTTTATGGGGAAGGAACCAATTTTGCATCAATGAATGAAGAATAATTTTACAACCTATGCCTTAGTTTCAATAAGCTCCTTCACAATGCCAATATCTTGTCCCCATTAGCTCCAACTTGCTCCTCCTATGCTCACCCTACTGATTTAGGCTAGAATGTTAATGCAACAACATAACCTTGCTCTCTCTCTCAACCATGGATATGAGCCTACTTTTATAGGCCTTGGGAGGATAGGGATGGTTGAGTAAATGGTGGGTGAGGTGGATAGGAGATCCCAAAAGGATGGATCTCGAGCCCAGGTGGTCCTCAGGTGTAGGGATAAGGGACCCACGAATCCTTCCTTCGAGAAGCTTCATGGAAACCTCTCTTTTTCACTTTTTACCAAGGGCGTCATTCCTTCCCCACTATGACAGAGCTGTGACAAGGAAAAACCACACCTTGTACGAGAGTTAAAGGTGGTGCCACTGCTTACTACCAAAAGATTAAAGGCGGTGATGAGGAAGGTAACACTCATTGACCAAAATGCAGGAGCGGTGTTGGATTTTGATATGCGGGATTGATATCTGGACCAGGATTTTACTTCATGGCTTGGGATTGAGGGAAAAATATTGTTTTGGGGGCCTCATCACATGTTTATGATGAGATTTATTTGTAACAGAATGCCCCCCAAAGCATGAGGCTAGAGGGATACGATAGGCGAGAGCTTTGAAATAGCAAGTTATCACTTCGAGGAAAGAATCGACTTGATCGGAAATATTCAACTAGGCATCTGCAATACATCAATACTTTTGACTCATGAACAAAAGTGTCCTCATCATGGATGCATACCAATACAAGGCAGATCCATGAGAGAGATGAACAACCATGGATACTAGAATACAGCGTAGATCCATGTGATAGAGGACTCAAACTTGGGACATAACTACCAGAAATACATTGCATATCTATGTCAAATGACCACAAATTCAAGCACAGCCATGACCATACATATGTGGATCCATTTTGGGACTTCATACAATATACTCCATCGCAACCTGGGGAGAAATTAATGAGTGCTTTAACATATACCCAGGTTCTTCGGCTCGTCTTCCACAAAGTATGATTCTATCCATGTGATTACAATGATTTGAAGTCGAACATGGTAGAAACCACTTGATTACCAGTCAATGATATGAACCGTTAACAAGTGTGAGGGAGATCACCATTGATGTCAATGATTCCCAAGGTACCCTAGTACAAACTACTAAGTGCAAATAGATTATTTGATGTCTGACACTCAGTCGAGTCTATCAATCAAAGGTCAATGATGTGAACCTATGTCGAGAGCAAAATAATCTGTCATTGAGGCATATAGATATCAAGGTATTAAACTTGTTTCTATGACTAATTCCTGGATGATGAGATGATGTCGACAGGATCAGTCTCGTCAAAGGAGGGCCATGATGAATCCCACATCGACGACATGAAACTTTGAACAAAGTTCTGGAATGTTGTAGATAGTGTAACCATAGCACTGACTCAAAAGGTACTGACACAAAGGATGTTTTGATTGCAGAGGTAAACTTTCAACTTCCCTTTGAACATTGAGCAGTACGAGAAAATACTTGGCAGCATTGACTCGACGAGGTGGAACATGATGCGACAGTGGAAAATGCATTCTTTGAAAGACACAAAGGAGTGACATGAATCATGAAAGTGGATCGACTCAGAGACAAGCTAATTTACCCAATTAACTGAATGAAATGCAGACAAGTGCCATGTTCAAAGGTGACAACAAACTTCCATTCTATTTTCAAAATGAATTGATTCCCTTCCCTTAATTTCCCCATCATGTTGTATGAGTGCCTCTTTCCATTTTTACGAGTTCAAAGAGGGTAACAAACACTTGTTGTAGCTCGTTCGAAGACAAGTCCATTCTCATACGTTTTACAAACCTGAGAAAGGAGGGATTCGTTCCCAAAAGAGGGTCTCTCAGTGTTTAGTTTAATGAGTCCAATAAAATTTAATTTGGTATCTTTCATGTTTAGAGAGTCTAAACGAAGACGGAAGGAGACTCCAAAGGGGTCCTTTTTTGTAAATAGTCGATCTGAACCAAAAAAGAGATAAGCTACCATTGGAAAGATGACTCTTCAAATACATGTATGAGCATGAAGAAGAAAAGTGTGCTCAAGAATATTTTCACATTTAGGGAGTCCTAAAAGAGTTTAAAGAAGACTCCAATAGCTTTCTTTTGCACGATAAACAAGTTTTATGAGCCTAAAAAGAATCAAAAAAAGACTCGAAACTTTGATTCTAGGTTTGGGAGCATGACCAAAGTATCGAAATAAGCGTTCATGGACCTTTCTGTTTTCATAAGTGTGAAAAAGTCAAAAAACAAACTTCCCCATAGACAAACTATTTATTTTTGTCCTTGCAAAACTCTTAAAAGCTATTAGTTTTCCAAAAATATTTTAAATGACTTTTATAAACTATGTAAAAGGGTAATTTTTGATAAAAATGATTGAAAACATTAAAATAATACAGAAACCCCTAAAAATATGTTATAAAAGATGAGTAAATAGAAAAAAAACAAGTCATTTTACCATTTACCATACCTTGGAGATAATTTTGAGATATTTGTAGTGTAAATTTCAACCGGAGATTACGAATCCATCGACCATCTGTTTTTCACATCGTCAGGTCCAGGTAAGAGCTTAAACCCTTCCCTTCCTTTCTATGGTTTCCAATTTTTTTATTTTATTGATTTTTGAGCTCAATGGGAAAACCTAAAAGACTAATGGCGGGCACCACGCTTGGCCTTTACGGGAAAGGCGATGCCCGATGAAAACTGCAGTTTTTCAGTTACACTCAGGTGGTGGCACCACTCTGTCTCAACGGGACAAAGCCGGTGCCGGCCGTGAACTCAAAAAACTACTTGCCCTAGCCACATAAAAATATTTTGAGCATTTTTAATGGTGAAATGTGTTTCTAAATAGCTCATTGATGATTTTTGGCAGGTTTACTTGGTAAAAAATGGTAGTCTAGAAGGAAAGACGGCATGATGATGATGATTCTCGCGTCACAAGAGATGCGGGTTGTGTGGCTACCCTACAAGGCTATGGCCTCCTGAAGTTATTACGTACCCCTAGCATGGTTTCACATGCCCGCTTACTGGGGTATATTCTGCTGATGTGTAATCCAGAGCAGCAGTATTTTGAGGTAGGACCTCATATCGTGACTATGGAGGTAGAAGACATATACTTTCTGACAGGGCTGTCCAGACGAGGGGCTTCTATTTCTCTGACTGGTTCCCAAGGTGGGGACATCACTACATAGGAGGTCATAGTTCACCATTTCTTTCCAGGAACTAAAATGTCAGGTAAGAAGATTCCTATCAAGCCTGTGATGGGTCTTCTGCTTTAGAATGTTCTATTTACAATGCAGAGGGTGGTTAGGAGCCAAGGGGCTCACCAAGAATCTCGAGCGCATAGTATTCAAGGACCAGCTAACGAAATGTCAGCAAGGAGAGTTGAAACAGTTTGGGTACGGGACCATCTTAGCATGATTTTTCTTTGAGAGGGTACCCCTCATGAGTCCCCAAGTGGTGTTCACAGAGTTGAGAGCTAGGGACCCCAGTATGTCACGGTGGGTAGATATCATGGCCCGCACAGGAGGTGGAGAGGCCAAGATGAAGTTCGAGGCCGCCTTCTTCCACTAGCTGAGTGATCAAATCCTCATGATTGGGGATTATGCATATGTAGGGACCGACTTCCGAGGCGATCCCAACCTACCACTACCACCTAGCACATAGTGGGCTGACATCGGTAAGAAGCAAAACCTAAGATGTTAATTATGTTTTTATATTTTTCATGTTTTATGATTTTTATGTATGATAACAAGACCTGAATTTTTACATCCAGATGTTGGTGATGCAAGGCGGGGGATCTTCTCCAATGGACAGGCGAGCAGGAGCTCGCTTTGTTCATAGAGGTGATGATGAGCTGATGGAGCTAGAGGATAACCTGGATCGACTGACTCTGGATATCCCAGATGTTACTATCGATGACCTCCCTAGGAGGTTTCAGAGACATGCCACGGGAGTATCAGGTTGTTTCATTTGGTTGCTATGTAAGGTAGCAAGGGCCATTATGTGCTACCACGAGCACCATTAGAGTGGTATAGCTTCAGGATTTTTGTATCATTTTGTATTCCTGAAAGCCACAATGCTTCAGATGAGGTCTCGTGACCAAGTTTTTGTAAAAAGCACTTTTTATACATACATACATATATATATATATATATATATATATATATATATACATACTCGATTCCAGTGTTTACATGTGGTTTCAAATGGATCAAATATATTTACATGAGTTTTACTTATCGTTTACTATTTATTTTACTTTATGATTGACCATGTTTATTTTAACAAGTTATGAATGGGCAATATGCCAGTCTAGAATGAAATTTGCCAATGAATCAGCAATCATATTATCAAACCTAGGGAGATGCCTATAAGTAATGAAATCAAATGATCTTTCTAACAGACACACCCTCCGAAAGATGCAGAGAAGTGTAGGGTTTCTGATAGTGTAAACATGATTTAGGTGACAAACCACTAGTTCAGAGTCCAAAATCACTACCAAATCATGAATGTCCCGAGATACAGCCTCGGTGAGTAAACCTATCACTACCTGATACTCAATGATATTATTGGTAGCTAGACCAATGCAAACTGCTCTTGAACTGACTAAATCCTGAGCTAGGGAATAAAACACCCAAGTTGTTGAAGAAAGGTTCAAGGTATGACAGTGTTATCACTCCAAGAAACTCCTCTAGGTTGCAGCTCAAGGATGCTTGGTAACCTAAATGTTTTTATGGTTTTCTAAATGGATCAAGTCAGGTGACCTACAGAACCTCACACTCTCAAGACATGCATGAAACTCAATAAAAGATAAGGCTTCTAACTACCACTGTTCAGAGGTTTGATAATAGGATGAAAAGATGGAGAACTTATTATGCTAGCAGATTCATACATAAAACAGTTATATATAAATGGCTAATCATAACAAGGAAAGTACTTGCAATTCAAATCATCAACATGCAGATAGGATGAAAGCTATCAGACATCAAATAACATGAATAAACCTGAACAAAACATTCAAGCATAAGCACAGAACAGAAAAGAAATGGACGCTGAACATATGATAACAAAAGAGCTTATATTAGGTCATGAGCAATATGAGAAGCTTGATAATAATAATGGTCAAAATGTCCTCGAAGTCAAACCTTTCCTTAAACATAAGTCTTAGGCTTTATAGCCTTTACAAAAATATTCAAATCCTAAAAAGTTAGATCTGTTTTACTAAAAATAGATCAAATAAATGTTTTTTGCAAAATTAGGTCAGAACCCCTAATTTAACTACAAGTCTATCTAACTTTAACACTTGTTCACTCATTGAACCCTTTGATGACTGCAGTGAGTACTGAAGTAGAGATGCAACCTGTCATCTGATAGATAAACCACTGCTGGTAAAAAAATAGGTAGGGTTTGTGACCCTTTTCTCCTTGATTGTATCCTCAAAACTGGAGCAGACTTCTTCCAATGGTGTTTTCTAGCAAATTTCAGCTTTATATTTCCTCCCTAAGATAGTTGTATTCGCCAAAACTGGTTCTGTGTGCCAAAACATCTTTTTGCACCCTTTTTTGCTTTCATTGGTTAAGGAAGCAGAATCCTAGGTCTATTAGCTACCGAAAGCTCTGCTTTCGATGGCTAATGAACCATTGTTGCATCCACCTAAGCCATCGAAAGCTCTGTTTCTGCAAAATTGTAATCAAACTCCCAATCATCCTTTTTCAGTTTTGTTGTTGATCTTCTAGCACTTCTTCATCCTGCATCGGGTTTGAAAAAACAGCAGCATCCTGGGCTACCTCTGGATGTTAAATGCTCATTGCTGCCTCTGCTAGGGTTTCTAATGCAGGATGAGCTTGAGAGTTAGGGTTTGCGTTGGAATTCTTCAGTTGCAACCTCAGTAGTCTAGTCATCCTAACAGCCTGGGTTTGTCCTGCATATATCTTATGTTTCTCCTTTTCAACATGACATACATCCCTCTCATCTCTAGAATAGAATTCTGCAACTCCTTATTTCTCTTGGTTAATATTTCATTATTTCTTTTTATCTCCATGTCCATGACCTCTAGTTCATGTATTTGCTCTAGTAGTTGGTTGACTCTCTGAGACCTAGGTTTTCTTGAGGAGGTCTCTTCCAATGGCTCATCTTGACCTTCCCTTGTTTTTGGTGAAGGAAACCCTTCATTTTCTGCTACCACCTGCTCTGTTAGGTCATCTTTCACCCTAAAAATTTGGCCAAACTGCTGAGAACTGGGGCTCAGAGATGGATTTGTTCCTTCAAATATGTGACACCTGTGTATAAACTGAAAGAGGTTTTTGTAGATTGGTTTTTTGTGAGAAAAAAAATCTCTCAGTTTTTTGAAAATCGTTTTCATTTTACCGAGATCTCTATTTCAAAAACATGTGTAAAACAGGGAAATTCTGAGATCCGAAAATTAGGGCTCATAGATGGATTCGATTCTCCCAATATGCAATACCTGTAGGAAAATTGAAATATTTTACTGTTCTATGATATGTTAGGAACAAAACCCTCCGATATTTTTGTAAAATGATTCTCCAGTCGCTCAGAATAATTATTTTAAAAAGATGACTTTTCACAGTAAAACACCAATTTCGATGGCTTGAAGCGCCCTGAAATTTTGGTCTTAGCTACTGAAAGTTTTCTTTCGGTGGCTTAGAGACCGTTTTGAAACCATGCTTAGCCACAAAAACTTGTGTTCTGATTTTTTTGAGCGGGTACTCTTCCCTACGCCTGCAAAATTAAAATTCAAAACCCTGGAAGGATACTACAATGCTAGATCCATAGAGGGCCAGGCTCAGTGAGAATGTATGCAGATAAATGTGGAGTGTACTGAGGATATGGTGTTGATTTTGAGGGGTTAACCACTTGATTGGTACTCGAATGAGATTATGGTGGATTCTGGTGATATCCACGAGATAGCCAGCCTAGTTGTCATTTTTAATTTGAACATGGTGTTTCATGGAGGTCTACTGCAGTCGTGGGACAGATGGAGGGTAGGATAGGGTTTTGATTTCCATCAGTCATTTCAGATCAATAATGACCTCTTAGCCATCAAGTCATGCTTTACTACAATTTCCTGGTCTTTTAGGTGGTTAATCGTGCTAAATTATGACATGCCTCATGCTGACGAGTTTGATTTTGATGGACAGATAATCATTTTCCCTTTTTGGCCTTTTTGGTGGTTAAGAGAATCTAGGGTTTAATTTGTTAACTGCCAAAAGCAGGGATTTCAGTGGATAATGAACCGCCGGTATGTTCGCCCAAGCCACCAAAAGCTTTCTTTCCAAAAAAAATGTTTTTAACGATCTTTCGGTGGTTAATGTATTTATGGAATCACTCGTTATCTGCCGAAAGCTGGGCTTTTCAGTGGCTAATGAATTGTTGGTAAATTCGCCTAAGCTGTCGAAAGTCCCTTGTTCCCAAAATTTTATTAAAATGTGATCAACAGGATTTCGGTGGTTAACGTAGCCCTGAATCAAAACTATTAGCTGCTGAAAGCTGGGCTTTTCGGTGGCTAATGAGCTGTTGAAAAGCTCGCCTAAGACATAGAAAGCTAAAACTTTCAAATTTCTTGAAAAACATAACACCAGATATTCCAACCTTGTTAGTCACCCAAACATACTTCCTAATATGCCCTGAAATCTTCATCACTATGCAAAAAATAAATTGTTTTGAGTGAACTTATTGAAAATTTTATTTAGGAGATAACATCTGGCTCCTACTCGGGGATGGGAACCTCCCTATGAGGTCCCAAGAACCCCAGACCAAAATGCATTTCTTGAAAAAGAATAATTAAAGCTATCTTCTAGTGTTCCATTGGACATGGAGTCATTTGTCTTTTATAACTGATCCGCTGCAACCTGCTTGTAGCTCGCTTTGCTTATTCATGAAAACAACTGAAAGGACCTAGCTGCTCATATTAAGAGCTTATTTTCCTATCTATTCCTACTCCTAATTCTAATCAGTAGAGTCTTCTTATCAAGTGACATCATGCTTCCAATGAAACCATGTCAGCAGATGATCTACTAAACTTATCCTTGATCTTGACCCCAAAAATAAATGAAACCCTAGTATGCAGTAATGTAGTTTCAAAGGGTGACAGAACCAGCTATCATATGACAAAAAAAATTTGATATCTATGCTGCTCATAAGTTCCAGATAGTCATCAACAGGGTCATAAAATCCAATAGGAAATACCTTTTTATGCTGCTGATCTTTTCCTCCACTGATGTCAATGTTGAATGTGGACTACTCAACCTTTGTCTGATAAAAATGCAAGCTCAACAGTGGATCTTAATCTTTCTGCTCCCCTTCACGTATTCTAAATTCATCATGATGATATGTTGGTTTATCACAGCAAACAATTTCCTCCTCCACAATAATATCTTTGCAGGATATATCAAAACTAAAAAGATATTTATTAGACTTTTGAGGAGCAGATTCGTAACAAGAATCTATCACAGCATGCACACATTTTTTATCATCTCTCTGCTAAAAAGAAGAACTAGATGAAATTTGAGTAAACAAGGATTCTTCACAAATTTTAACATCTTCTTCCTTATCACGATTTTGGTCGAATATAGTAATATTAGCAACAAAATTTTGAAACAGATCTGGAAAAATATTACCTAGTTCCTTGTCATAATTTGAAGCAACATATTCATAAGGAGAATGGAGATCTTCCTGATGTTCTAGTCGGAGATTAGACAGTCCCTGAAAATCTTGTTCCTCGTGGTTACAGCAGCTTCTCTTGATCTACAAATCTGGAAATTGTGTGCTATCCTTACTGATTTCAATGGTCATTTGACCAGCAGAAAGCTGATCATTTCCATGTGTAGTTAAAGAAATCAATTCCCCAGATTCACAACAATCAAATTTAATGATGGTAGGAAAACATTCAACTCATTTATAATTCATTTATAGTTCATGTTGATGAAAAAGAGCATCATCTTGAAGATTTTTGAAGGGCTACTGCATATTGAGAGGGAGATATCCATCTCTATTTACATCTTCAGCCTTATGATGTAATTCATATTCATCACAGCAATTACCAAATACAAGCTCATCTAAAAAATACCTTTTGCAGTGCTCAGTGAATGCTCGGTGAAAATCCTTCAATGATGAAATGCTGGAAGGAGGTAAAGAAAAATACCACTGGCGTGCATCACCATACAATGAATACATGAACATCTTCAACTTTCTGATCTAATAGATCCATGCATTCGTGAAACTTGAGGAGGTGTTTTGCAGGATTGTCTTCTTTCTCCTCTTTGAAGACAGGTAGAAAATCTCCCCATTCGGACATATTAGGTACTGGATGTGGGAAACCAAGAATTGAAGAGAAGTCAAGAGGTGCAAACCTCTAATCCAAAAGAGCAGCAAATACTTTTGACATCTAAATATTGTGGAGTCACCACTGAATTTTTCCTACATGGAGTCACCAGGGATGAGATCTTCACAAGCAGCAGTGCTTGAGGATTCCTCAACCCTAAAAAAAAAAATTTTACTTATAAACTTCTGAGAACTAGATGCTTCAACGGAAGAAGATTGAAATGAAGTTCTATTTGATATAACAGCAGAAATACCTCTTGAAATACCTGATGTGGCTTCCCTTGCAGCTCTGGAGGTTTGTTTGAGTGAAGCCCTAGTTCTTCTTAGAATCTCTTCTGGATCTGAAACAGGTGTTACTGGTGGCCCTTGAGGGTTTTCTCTGGTACTTGGTATTCTTGTAGCCACATTATTCCATTGGAGTCGACAGATAGATGATTACAACCAGAATAGTGTCCAGAATTTGTTTATCATCAAAGTAGGATCTATGTCATCTCCCAGGGAAGATGAGCTTCAATCTCCTCTCCCCGGCAACGGCGCCAATTTGTTATCACTTCAGGAAACTCCTCTAGGTTGCAGCTCGAGGATGCTTGGTAACTTAAATGTTTTTTATGGTTTTCTAAATGGATCAAGTCAGGTGACCTACAGAACCTCACACTATTAATACATGCTTGAAACTCAATCAAAGATAAGGCTTCTAACTACCACTGTTCAGAGGTTTGATAATAGGGTGAAAATATGGAGAGCTTATTATGCTGGCAGATTCATACATAAAACAGTTATATATAAATGGATAATCATAACAAGGAAAGTACTTGCAATTCAAATCATCAACATGCAGATAGGATGACAGCTATTAGACATAAAATAACATGAATAAACCTAAACAAAATATCCAAGCATAAGCACAGAATAGAAAAGAAATGGAAGCTGAACATATGATAGCAAAAGAGCTTATATTAGGTCATGAGCAATATGAGAAGCTTGATAATAATAATGGTCAAAAGGTCCCCGAAGTCAAACATTTCCTTAAACATAAGTCTTAGGCTTTATAGCCTTTACAAAAATATTTAGATCCTGAAAAGTTGGATCTGTCTTACTAAAAATAGATAAAATAAATGTTTTTTGCAAAATTAGGTCATAAACCCTAATTTAACTACTAGTCTATCTAAATTTAACACTTGTTCTCTCATTGAACCCTTTGATGACTGCAGTGAGTAATGAAGTAGAGTTGTAACCTGTCATCTGATAGATAAACCACTACTGGTTAAAAAATAGGTAGGGTTTATGACCCTTTTCTCCTTGATTGTATCCTCAAAACTGGAACATACCTCTTCCATTGGTGTTTTCCAGCAAATTTCATCTTTATATTTCATCCCTGAGATAGTTGTATTCGCCAAAAATTGTTATGTGTGCCAAAACATCTTTATGCACCCTTTTCTGCTTTCGGTGGTTAAGGACGCAGAATCCTGGGTCTGTTAGCTACCGAAAGCTCTGCTTTCAGTGGCTAATGAACCGCTGTTGCGTCCGCCTAAGCCACTGAAAGCTCTGTTTTTGCAAAATTGTAATCAAACTCCCAATCATCCTTTTTCAATTTTTCAATTTATCTTTTAGAACTTCTTTAGCCTGCATAGGGTTTGAAAAAATAGCAGCATCCTGGGCTACCTTTAGATCTTGAAGGCTCATTGATGCCTCTGCTAGGGTTTCTAGTGCAGGATGAGCTTGAGAGCTAGGGTTTGCGTTGGAATTATTCAGTTGCAACCTCAGTAGTCTGATCATCCTGTATAGCCTGGTGTTTTCCTACATATATCTTAGATTTCTCCTTTTCAATATGACATACATCCCTCTCATCTCTAGAACATAATCGTGCAACTCCTTATTTCTCTTGGTTAATATTTCATTATTTCTTTTTATTTCCCTGTCCAGGACCTCTAGTTCATGTATTTTCTCTAGTAGTTGGTTGACTCTCTGAGACCTAGGTTTTATTGAGGAGGTCTCTTCCAATGGCTCATCTTGACCTTCCCTTGGTGTTGGTGAAGGAAACCCTTCATTTTCTGCTGCCACCTGCTCTATTAGTTCATCTTTCACCCTAAAAATTTCGCCAAACTGCTGAAAACTGGGGCTCAGAGATGGATTTGGTCCTTCAAATATGTGACACCTGTGCATAAACCAAAATATGTTTTTGCATATTGGTTTGTTTTGAGAAAAAACCTCTCTCAATGTTTTGAAAATCGTTTTCATTTTCCCGAGATCTCTATTTCAAAAACATGTGTAAAACAGGGAAATTTTGTGATCCAAAAATTAGGGCTCGGAGATGGATTTGATTCTCCCAATATACAATACCTGTAGGAAAACTGAAAGCGGTTATTGTTTTCTCACATGTTAGGAACAAAAACCTCCAAGAATTTTGTAAAATTATTCTCCAGACGCTCAGAATAATTATTTTAAAAATATGACTTTTCGTAGTAAAACACCAATATCGGTGACTTGGAGCGCCCTGAAATTTCAGTCTTAGCTGCCAAAAGTCTGCTTTCAGTGTCTTAGAGACCATTTTGAAACCACACTTAGCCACGGAAACCTTTTTTTTGAGTTTTTTGAGCGGGTCCTCCTCCCTGCACCTGCAAAATTGAAATTCAAACCCTAGGGAAGGATACTACAATGCTGGATCAAGAGAGGGCTAGGCTCAATGAGAATGCATGTAGATAAATGTGGAGTGTACTGAGGGTATGGTGTTGATTTTGAGGGGTTAACCACTTGATCGGTACTCGAATGAGATGAAGTTGGATTCTGGTGATATCCACGAGATAGCCAGCCTAGTAATGATTTTTAATTTGAACTTGGTGTTTCGTGGACATTTACTGCAGTTGTGGGACAGATGGAGGGTTTTGATTTTCATCAATCGTTTCATATCAATAATGACCTCTTAGCCATCAATTCATGCTTTACTACAGTTCCCCAGTCTTTTAGTTGGTTAATTGTGCTAAATTATGACATGCCTCATGCTGACGAGTTTTATTTTGATGGACAGATAACTGTTTTCCCTTTTCGGCCTTTTCGGTGGTTACGAGAATCTAGGGTTTAATTCATTAACTGCCGAAAGTGGGGCTTTTGGTGGCTAATGAACCGTCGGTAAGTTCGCCCAAGCCACCGAAAGCTTTATTTCCAAAAAACATTTTTAACGAGCTTTCGGTGGTTAATGTCTTTCTGGAGTCACTCGTTAGCTGCCGAAAGCTGGGCTTTTCAGTGGCTAATGAATTGTTGGTAAATTTGCCTAAGCCACCGAAAGTCCCTTTTTTCCAAAATTTTATGAAAAAGTGATCAAAAGGCTTTCGGTGGTTAACGTGGCCCTGAGTCAAAACTGTTAGCTGCCGAAAGCTGGGCTTTTCGGTGGCTAATGAGGCGCTGTTGGAAAGCTCGCCTAAGCCACCGAAAGCTAAAACTTTCAAATTTCTTGAAAAACAAAACACCAGATATTCCAACCTTGTTAGTCACCTAAACATACTTCCTAATATGCCCTGAAATTTTCATCACTAATTAGAGGAAATTTGGGGTCTAAAATGGGCCTCCTAAGGAAAATAATAAAAAAAACCACATCACACTACAAATATGCCATGTCAGATTAAATCTAATGAAAATCTAATGAAAGTCAACCTAAATCATCTCATTAATTGTAGTTGGCAACTATATTGAGTTAATGTAGAGTTAAGAGATATTGGTTAAAAATATTAATGAAATATTAGATTCATGTGCACACATAATAAATGATAGGAAACTTTTGAATTTTATATTATTATTTTTTTAAATATAAAGACCACTACTTTTTATATATTTAATAAATGTAAAACTCAAATATATTCATTTATAATGAAAAATATAATTATAATAGTATTAAAAAAATAAAAAAAATTCACTATTATTTTTTAATATAAATTTTATATTAATTCATATAAAATATATTACATCACATAAAATAAAAACCAATAAACTATGTATATTCATATTATTTTTTATATTAATATACAAAAAAATTGTGGTTTAATGGGTAGGTAAGAGAGAAAAAAAGTAAAATCAAATTTTATTATAATTTTAGTAACGTCAAAAATAGCTTTTATTATTTATTTTGTTAGTATTTAAATGTTTTATTTATTTTTGGATGTAATAATTAAATATATTTATTTTTTAAATATTATTTAATAATATTAAAAATACTAAATATCTTTTATTTAGTATTTTAAGATAAGTCTATTTAAAATTAAATATTATTTAGTTTTCTTTTTAAAAAATTGATTAATAAATGTTTTTAGTATTTCAAAATGCTTCCACTACAATTTTAATTAATGCGAAAGTTATGTTTTAAAGGAGTTGGAAGTAGTGATAAAATAAAATATTCTATATTTATTAGTTAAAGTTTATTTATCTTATTTCGGGGTGATCTTTTTAAGAACTTAACCAAGGTGAGGTTGATATGGAGTTAGCTATTGTCAAATAAAAATATGACACATAAGCATTATGTGTCCAACTCAACCATAATGGTTGACCAAAGATATTGAAATTCTATTGGTTTAGAAATTCAACTCAATCTAGCTCATCCATGGCACAGTTTTTTATAAGTATGTTTATCTCCTAGATAAATATGAAGATTTGAAAATATATTGTTCTGAGTGAACTTATTGAAAATTTTATTTAGGAGATAACAAACGGCATGCACCATCAGCGAAACCGTAGAAATCCATCCAATCTGCATTACCAAAACATGGTATAAATAGTATGGACATCAACTCAAAACCATATTGAAAATGACAAAACACACTGAAATATAAATATACATATACACAAGGTACTATACACAAGTGTCTTAAGCATAGTACTTCTGCAGGTACAAGCCATTACGAGGTTTCCTGAAGGGAATCTTGTCATAATCTACGACCTCATAAGCCCCTTTCTATAAGACCTTACTGACGATAAAGGGACCGTACCATATGGATCCGAACTTTTCCTTCCCTAGTTTATCGTGTCTCTGATTATAAGTCACAACTAGGTCACCTTCATCAAAGACATGAGGTTGAACAAACTTGTCATATTGTGCCTTGACATGTTTCTTGTGTGCCTCGTTAGCCAAGGAAGCATCTCTTCTAGTTTCATCAAGGTTAGTCAAGTAAATAAATCTTTCTTCCTTGGCAGAAGTGTTTGGGAGAAGTCCCACTACGAGTTTGAGTGACGAAATTTGAAACTCGATAGGAAGGACGGCTTCCAGTCCATAGACCAGCTGAAAGGGTGTGAAACTAGTTGTCATTTTTATTGAAGTTCTATAATCCCAAAGTGCGGAAAAGACAGTCGGGTTCTAGTTGGATTTATAATCTCCAACCATTCTACGTAGCATAGTTTTTAAAACTTTGTTAATGGCCTCGACCTGACCATTAGCCTACGGATAATATGGATTTGAGTTTTCATGACAAAAACCTAGCTTGACACTCAACTCAGCCATCATCTGATTCCGGAAATGAGATCCGTGGTCAGTGACAATAGCTTGTGGGAGTCCAAACCTAGCTATCATGTGATTGAAAAACAAAGAGGGCAGTGGTCTTACCATCTTTTGCATATGTAGGCATTTTCTCGGCCCATTTTGTGAAATAATCCATGACTACGATGATGTAACCATGCCCCCCAACTGAGGTAGGATTACAATGCATAAAATCAATACCCCATTTGGAAAAAGGGCCAAGTGAAATGACAAGGAGTAAAGGAGCAAGGTGGGTGCGCTTTTTCGGCTAAAAGTGTTGACAGGGTGGGCATTTCTTAACCGCCTCATGACAATCTTTGAAGATTGAAAGCCAAAAATACCCAGCGCGAAGGATTTTCTAGGTTGTAGCCATCCAAGAAAGATGACCGCCACATGCTTCAGAGTGGCAATCTTTCAAAACCGTTTCAGCCTCTTCATGTGTAAGGCATCATCGAAGGATAGAATCAATTCCACATCGGTACAATGTATCATTCAAAATGAGGTAGTACTTTGCGTGGTGATGGATATGATGACGATTGTCAAGGGATGTGTCAGGCTGAAATATTTGGGACTGGAGATAGATGATCAAATATCCATACCTTGGATCAGTTGTGCTTATCAAGAACACGAATTCATCCAAAAATGAATCATTGGGCTCAACTTCTATCAAAGCACAGGGAAGGTCACACATCAACTCCGTAAAAGCCAAGGATTTCTTTGAAGTAGCCTTGACGAACTCAAGATCAAATTCCTGTAGAATAACAATCCAAAGGGAATATTTTTCCCCTAGTACCTGATGGGTCAGAATGTAGTACATAGGGTTTTGATCTGCGAGTACGGTTGTGGTACGAAGCAGAATGTAATGATGAAATTTTTGAACAGCATTAATTGTGGTCAATGCTAACTTCTCCACATGCAAGTAACAGGTGTTAGAATCAATGAGACTCTTACTCATGTAATATATCACGTGTTCTTGGCCGGTGGGATTGTCTTGCGCTAGAACCATTCCGATGGTAGTAGTGGAGGCAGCAACATACAAGAGAAATTCCTTTGAATAATCTGGGGGGTGTATCACGGGCGAATGGATCAAAGCATGCTTCAGATTATCAAAGGCTCGATGGTCCTGGTCATCCCAGAAGAATGGAGTGTCTTTATTCAGGAGACACATATAATCATGTGTTTTCTCGGTGAAGTTGCACACGAAACGATGAAGAAATTTTTCCTTTCCTTGCAAACTTTGGAGCTCAATAAGGTTTTTCGGGGTAGGTAAGGCCAAGATAGCAGTAATTTTCAGAGGATCAATCCGAATGCCATCTTTGGAAACCACGAATCCAAGAAGGAGTCCAATCTCAACACAAAAGACACATTTGTGTGGATTTAGCCTTATGTTATAATGATGACACCTAAGGAAAATGTCTCTAAGATGCCCAATATGGTCCTCCCGTTACTGCGAATGAGAAAGGAGATCATCAAGGTACTGTTGATCCTATATTTGTTACCTTTTTTGGCAGTTAAATTACTCATTTAAATATATATTTTATTATCTTTTGTATATTTTATGTCACGCAGATCATTATTCAACCTCAAGTATGAGTGTTTTTAAGGTTTATATAAAATTATTTTATTATTATCATTTTTATGGTTTTATTAATTAAAAATAACATTATTAAAATGCATTTGATGTATTAATTGGTTTGTATAATTGTTTGCAGGTTTTATAATATTTTTGGGCCAAGTTAATATGCATTCAACCTGCTTTTCACACAGCATGTCCAACTTGGCGTCCAGCTCGTCATTCATCCCATTGCGTGAAACTCGTTGGTGGTTTGTAGATGTTGAAATGTTTTGATGTAGACTCCAATCCTGAAGCACACTAGCAAATAGAAATTTCGTTTACCCTAGATATGTGCCCAGCGTATCCAACTTGTTGTCTAGCTCACGACGTAGCTCACCATCCAGCTCATTAACCAGATCACACACTGTTGATAACCAATTTCAAGCATTAAAACATTGGAACAGTCTGCAAACCATTTTGTTGTCCACACGCCCAAGTAATAGCATGATCATCAGTCTAGAAGGATTGTCGGTATGTTTATGTTTCCCAACACCAAGTTGTTCACTTCCCACGCATTCAAAGGATGGAGCATCTTCAGTCTAGAAGGATCGCTCATGGCCTCCTCTACCTGACTTCAAACTACCACCAGTCTGTGTGTTTAAAGAATAGAATGACTTGTGTTCTAGAAGACCCACCGTGTACGCTTCCCTTGCTCGCCACCATTCCACAGTCGCACTGAAGAAGGAGTCGTGCACCACATCTGAAGACCTATTGCGCTGGAGAAGGAACCTGTGTGTATGCTATCCAGTGAAAAGAACCAAACTTGCGCTAAAGAAGGGAGATGCTTATGCACTGGCCTATGACTAATTAAATGTCCATTACAGTCGACTAAATTTAGAGAGCAGTCAACCACTAAAGGGTCGAATTGCTCATCTCTGTAAATCATATATAAAGCAGCCTCTATGAGAGAACTGAAGTTAGCTATAAAATCAGTCAGCTAGCAGAGTTAGGAGAAGAGTTCTTGCTAGGATTTACTCTTAAACATTGTATTTCTACTCCACCATATGAATAAATAGTTTTATGCATTGTTGTTGAAGATTGTGTTTGAGTAGGAGTTAGCCAGGCATCACCCCTGATTGCTGAGAGGGCCCCTCATCAACCAGAGGTTCATTTTCCTTGTTTATATTAGTTTCTTTTCTATTTTAGCTAGTCTAGTTTGCTTCCATTAGATTATAATAAATGCTATTCTATTTGTTTTCTGTAATACATTAACTTAGTTTTATTTTGAATTTAATTAGTTAGATGCGCACATAGCTTGCTTTTAGTTATTTGCTTTCAGTCATTTTGTTTCCAGTTATTTCATTTCTAGCATTACTTTCAGTCTTTGTTTTCAAGAATATAGAATAAGTTGATTTCATGAATTTAGAATAGATTCAATTATGTTATTTCCTTTCCTGTTTTGAATTTATGCAAGTTAATTTCCTGTTTATTTATTAGTTTAATATGCAATGATTCATTTTGTTAATGAATTAGTTTAAGGTTAATTTGTTGTTAAATAGGTTTATTTACTGTTCCGATGCATTAGAATTATATCTGCATGGCTTCAGCTGAAGATTGGTTCATTTAGGTTAGTTTTTACCATTTTAATTGTGCAGACTGTCATTCGTACAGCCTGTTCAGTCTGTTATTCAACCACCCCTTTCAGACCCACAGTTCAGTCTGTCATTCAGCCCTTAGTTCTGTTTTTAGTGTTTTTTTGTGTTTTAAGATTGTTTTTAGTTTTGTTTTGTTGATGTCTGAATTATGTTTTGACTGTCATATTTAGATGTTAGTTTTGTTTAACCTTAGAGTTAAAGTTTAGTTGTTTTAAATTATTTATTAAAGTTTAATCATTTTCCTTACTTATTTTACTTTGAACATAGTTTAAGTTATTCTTAAGTTTTGTTTCTGATTTTGTTTTATTGTTGTATGGTTTTGTGTTTATTCCTTTTGAATTGATTTATTTGTTTGCATGTGAGATTTAGTGTTTTTCTTAGTATGTTTTTAGGTTGTCTCTTTTATGTTGTGTTATTGTTGAAAGAACTTGTAAGATAGAACCTAAAGATATTTCTTTTATTAAGTTTTCTACTTGCTTCTTTTATCAAGTTTTCTTTATTAAGTTTTCTACTTGCTTCTCTTATTTAGTTTTCTAGTTGCTTATAAGTTGAGCTTTTCTTGTACCCTAGTTTTTCGTTTGAATAGTTAATTGTTGATTATATTTTAGTTTAAAGTTTATTATCAATTGTTTAGTTTATTATTCTGCCTCAGTTTAATTACTTTAATAATTGCATTTTTAGGATTTTGACTCAGTTTTTCATTTTGAAAGATCTTTAGATCTTTTGTTTGTTAAAATATTTACACAACACCCTCTACCTTCACATATATTTTGTGTCAACTCTAAGCTTACCAACCTCGGTTGATAATTAAAGAACAGGTGGTTTAATTTAGACATTGTAACACCCAACAGGTACGGTTCCACGATGTGCTTGATATCATGAAAGGCATAGGACATGGCTAGCTGGAATGTAGCTCCAATGTTCTTTAGGCCAAAAGGTAACTTCTGATACGTGAAGGTTCCCCACGGGCATATAAATGTTGTTTTATACTAATCAGTGAGTAGAATCTCTATCTGATTGTAGCCATAAAAACCATCCATAAAATAAAAGATGATGCTCTCGGCACAGTTATCGATGATCTGATCGATGTCTCGAGTAGGGAAATTTTCCTTAAGACAAGCCTTATTCAAGTCTCAAAAATTGATGCAGACTCTAATAGTGCCCTGATTTTTGGCTACAGGGACAATGTTAGATACCCATTCCGTCAAGGGTACAGTCTAAATAAACCCCACCTTCAGAAGTTTCTCCACTTCAGCTTTGATAGTCGCAGACTTCCTAGGATGGACTTGACGTAATTTTTTTCGAACAGGTCTCACCGTGGGATAAGTTTTAATCTCATGTACAATGATCAACAGATTGATCTCAGGCATCTCCTCATAGGTGCAAGCAAAAATATCACAAAATTCTTTGAAAAGATATTTAGAATTTTTGGTTTCCTCCATCGAGCAGTTCTGGCCTATGTGAACATGCTCAATGGTTTTGAGCTTGACTGATATGTCAATCGGGTTCATCTTAGTGATGTTGCTAAGATTTCCTTTGGATTCTGTGTTTTTCAATAATACATGCATTTGTGGATGGGTGAAAATATCAGTATTGATAAGAGAAACAAGGTCAAAACCTACCGAACTGGCGTTGGGAAGAAAAGAAGATCGATGATGGTGATCTTCCCATACGGATTCATTTGCACTCATGATCTCCATGATGGACTCGTCTGAAGGAAAATTCTATGTGAGATAGTCTAGAGTGGGAAGAGAGGGTTCTAGCCAATAGGGAAAGTGGTAAGGATCCGAAGCTATCAGATGAAGATTATCTGGTTGGACATTGGAGGCAGATTGGACAACATCATACAATGCTTCATAGGGGCTAAGAGAGGATGAATCAACAACTTCTTTGCCTTTGGAACTATAACCAGACGTAGAAATCATGTTCACGGTTGCCACTTCCGTACTAGGAGGGGATGAAGAAAATACTCCCATAAGGGATGAATCTTCTAGCATACCTACCCCATTCGACTAATAAGGAGGAGGGGACTGACCTAGCATAGGGATATTATTCACGGTGGAAGTGGTAACATCCGGTGAACAAAAGTCGAGTTGAACGATAGTCACATTTTTTCCCAAATGAGGAAAATGGAGAGTTCGAAATATCGTTGAAGCAACAACAGTCATAGCATAGAACCAGTTTCTCTCTAATAGAAGGTTGTAATCCAATGAGGCATCAACCACTTCCACTTGAATGGAAACAATATTGCACCCAAGCTCGACTGAAAGACCTGGCAACAGACCATGAGGCTGGAAACCTCGTCCATCAAAAGCTTTTAATGTCATAGGAGGCTTTGTAAGCTCAAGAGATCTAATGGCTCTCCAACAGGCTATAGACAAAACTGAGGTTGAAGCTCCCTCATCCAGAACAATCCGATAGACATTTCTCCCAACTACTCTAGAGGCAATTTGAAATGCAAGTTGGTGAGGTAATCTGGACTTATAGTTCTTCACATTAAAATAAATTAATTTGGTATTATCTAGGTCTACTTCCCCCAAAGCCATTAGCATATTTTTACGCTACGTTGGACAGCTTTAGAGTACCTCAAGGGTAGACATCGCGCAAGGTGCTTGAGCTAAATCTTCAACAACATTATAAAATTATGCAGCTCGGGCATTGGGATTAAAAATAGCCTTCCTGAAGGTAGTCTTAGGTGGTTGTAAAATCAAATCAAAATTAGGTATCTCGATCACGAGAGGACCATTAGACGAAGATGGAGGGGAACTAGTAGCAGGAGGATTCTCATCCTTCTTTTCCGCGGGCTTGTCATATGACTTACTATGAGTATTCAAATTGATGGTATTTGAAGACATCATCCTGATTTCTTCCATGGAACCAAAAGTCCCTTGATTAGACATGTGGTCTATCAATTTTTGTTGAGATGGGAAAGGATCGGTAAGCACCGCGGGTGTAGGGTTACTTTTCATGAACTTACTAATCTCTTCATGATGAGGACACTACTTCATGAAGTGATCACCCCCACATAACAAGCAAGGCTACTTAGCTTTTCTCTTCCCTTTGTTATCGTTCTTTGTGGTCGTAGACTTGGTATTTTCCTGTTGGTTTCTAGGTTTTTTATTTTTACCTTTTTTTTTTCTTATTGCCGGGTGTTTGTGTACTTTGAATAGCATTTACCTCGGCGGAAACCATAGGAGCCGAAGGAGTGGTAGCAGAAGCATTAGGTTGCTTGGCAGGTTTGGCTATTGACGATGGTTGTATTGAACCAACAACCCCATCAATAGGAGTCTCTGCAAGTGGTTTGGCAGGGTCCATGCCAGGACGAGGAGCTTGAGGGATTAGGTCATACAAAGTTTTGGATTGGGAATATACCAAGTCCATATACTGAGAGCGACTGATAGCCTGCTCTTCGGTAATAGCACCAGCCATAGCCACATCTCAGGCGATAGAAGGCAACAAGGATTTGGTGAACCAATCAGATAATAGCTAGTCCGGGATGGGAGCTTTAATAAGTCGTCTCCACTATCTCCACTTATGGATATGGTCTGAAATGTGTGTGGAGGTGTTTTGACGGAGTGAATTCAAAATATCTGTACTCATTTCATAATGAATGGGTAGCTGAAAGTGTGTAAGAAAAATAGTTTCCAATGCTCTAAAATCCACAAATGAATGTTATGGAAGTTCAAAATACCACTTTGCGGTCGTACCGGTCAAAGTGTGCTGAAAGAGTCTCAAACGAATAGATTCATCCATCAAGGAGTTCGAAGAACACCATAAATGAAAATTCATGACATGATTTTTGGGATCATCTCCTTGATTCCCATCAAACTTTGGGATGTCTGATGTTAACTTGACTGGAATAGCAGGCCACGAAGGGTTGTGCTAAATGGGATCATTTTTAAACTTGGACAAATCAGGAAAGTACAAAGTTGCTAGGAACGAAAGCTGTCAATTAGGTTCGACATAATATTAATATTGATAGGGCATATGTGTACCAGTAGGACCATAAGCTGATTGATATATCGGTTGCTGAGCTAGTTGATGGGAAGATCATCCTCCCGAAGATCCTCCCGATGGGGAAGGGCCTCTAGGAGGAGGGCCACCTAGAGGTGGCGGGACTCTAGGTGGTGGTGGACCTCCAGGTGGTGGTCCACCAAATGGTGCCCCCCAGAAGGTAGACCCCCAGGTGGTGGACCCCCAGAAGGTCGGCCTCCAGGTGGTGAGCCTCTGGGTGGTGGTCCTCCGTAAGGTGGACCACCTCCAAGTGGGCCTCCTCCTAGTGGGCCTCTGAAAGGTGGGCCGCCATAAGGTGGCCCTTCGACACCTCCAGTAGAAAGAATAGGCATTTCTCCCATAGTTGGCATGTAGGACCAATTAAGTTTCCCCCACGGTGTGAACATGTTTCCAGGGTAAGGGATTCCAGGATACATAGTTCATATAGATGCAGGTTGATAATTAACATTTGCTACGGGTAATTGATTCCCTGGGTAACCATAACCCCAAGAAGGTTGGTTGACTGTAGGTTGTACCCCTAAGGGTTGGCCTAAACTCGACAGAGGGTTTACCATATGGTTAGGAGGAACAACCACTGCGGGTTGTCCTGCAGTAGAAGTCTGTCTAGTATTAGTAGAAACTCCGCTAACATGTAAGGTAACTCGTGTCGAGGGTCACCCCCCGACATTAGAATGTACTGACACCATTTGAGCTGAGGATTTCCCCCCAGCTGCAGAGGGTATGGGAGGACTAGACGTAGACCTTTGATTTACAACTGTAGGGTTGGAGGTTTGACCTAGATTATGAGAAATCACACCACTAAATAGAGCTTCTTCAATAGGACCCAAAGTCTTAGCAAGTGTACGATATCCAGAAAGCCATGGATCTGATAGATGGGGTAAAAGGGCAGACACGGGTTCTTTGTAATATACAAGTGAAGGAACAATTATTTCCATTCTCTCTGAAAAATTGCGAGCGCGGTCAAGAGATGCTTAGATTCTCCTATATTCATTCTCACCTAAAGGAGGGTTCTCAAAAGAAGGTCTAGTGACCTCGAATTTAGAAATGGATTGACCCATAGAAGTTCTCCAAAAAGGAGCATTATGGCCATACTTAGTTTCAACAGGACTATCGGTACAACCTTCCCTCGGAGAATGAAAGGATGCGTCAGCCACAAGAGGTTGTTGGACCAAGGGATTAGCATAAGCAGTGAATTGTTCTCCACTTTCCACAACTATACTTCCTTCCACATGGGAGTCAGTTGCAGCTCCTTGATCTGTGGCTTCCATTTGGCTCTCCCCTATAGCAGGTGGAAAGTTGGGTGGTAAGCCTTGGTTTCTTCTAGATTGTCTCAACAGAAACTCAGCCAGATTGTATGGTCTCTAAAAACCTAACCTAGGGTTTCAAAACTAAGGAAATCACAGAAAAATTTCTCCTACACAAACTATAGGTCACAAGCAAACTTAAGTGACAAGAGGGGCAAAACAATCCGGTTCCTCACCAAGATTTTCAAGTCTTTGCAACTCGCGATATATCGTAGAACAGTAAAATGCGGCGAGGGGGATCAACCATCCCTCACCTGAATACTCGACTACCAGGATAGCACGTGCATAGTAATCTCCCTGAGTGTTGTTCTCGGTGTATTGTGCCAACAAGATGACCAAAAGGGATTTTCTCATATGGTCTCAGGAATTCTAGTAGGGCCTCCCGATATACTCAAGGTACGTGGGAGTTCAAATCCGTAGTAGTGTTGTCTAATGCACAACCATTCACAAGGGGCCTTCCTATATACAATCGAGTGCGTGAAGTACCTTTCAATATGCCTCAAAGGTACGTGAAAGGTCGTTCGATATACTAATGGTATGTGGAAGAACCACGTGAGTCCCAGGTTGCATTGCAGGCAATGAATGACAGCTCCTACATTTTAAGACGCCGGAACAAGTCTCTAACGTATCACTCAAGTTACAAAAATTTTTAACCTATAGCTACCGTTAATTTTAAGTTGAACGGTTAGGTGAATGCATGGATTTATGACAAAAATGTAAAACCATCCAATAATGATGTGCAAATTATTTCACTTTACCCTTCAAAATATGCCTACTTACGGGAAGGAGAGAGTATTTTTCTTTTTTCCAATTTCGTTTCAAAACTAAAACTTTCCAAAAACAGTCAAACTCAACAAAATTTATGAGAATACAAACAAGCAAAATACTTCTAAACTAATCTTTGAAAGCAAGCAAATAAGGAGATATCTCTTTTTCCCTAAAAAGAAAGACAAAAAACACTCAAAGGCATACTAAGTACTTTGTTCAATTTTTTCTTCAAAAATAGAAAGATCTAACTTAAAACTACTAATTTTTTTCTTTTGATTGAGACAAGAATGTAAAAAGAAAGAAGAAAAATGGAGATCTGAAAGCTTATTAGGCTGGTCAGAGATCCAATACTTTGTCTTCAAACAGAATTATAAATAAATCTCAAAACAAATATTCTTTTTTAATGAAGCAAAAAGAAGTCTTTCACTAATTTAATGAAAAAATGAAAACAAGAAACCAATCAAGCAAGTCTTTCGCTTCAGTTTTATCAAACAGTAAGAATGAGATCTAACTGATACTAAGCTTTCAAGCACTCCTTTCAAAATTTAAAACCATGCATACAAGTAAATGAAAAGATGAGCCTATCCTAGCTTTTTTATTTGAACAAAACAATCCTTTACCACATCAAAATTTTGAAATTCAAACACTCAGATCTCTTTAAACAAGCCTAGATACTCGGAACTGAAAGAAAATCAAACAAAATTTTTACAAAAACTTCGAAAAAAAAATTCTGGAAAATGCCTACCTGGAATCGTTTCCAGAGGGTCACTGACAGAGCGGTTCTGAGAGAGCACCGCTTCCTGATTGTTGAGTACATGTGGTGGCACCGCTTATTGATCACTGGTTACAGGCAGTGGCACCGCTTATTGCCCACTATGCATGCGCGGTTCCCTGTAGATGTCCAAAACAAAATAATGGCGAAAAAAACAAAGTTAATCACTGTGAAACTGACATATAAATCATGAATTAACAGGAGTATAAAGTACATAAGGTAGAATAACTCATATATAAATAGATTTGATGATACCAAACCAAGATCTAACTAGATTATTTAGTAGATCTGATCTCAAAAAACTGGAGCTTAGATTTCGGACAAGAGTTGAACCAAGGAAGATCAGATATACTAAAAGCTCTTCCCTAGCGGAGTCACCAGATTTGTTGCTAGGAAAAATGCACCTCTTGCAGACAGGAGTTGTTCCTCTAGTCTTAATGGTTCAGATCTAGAACAAATAGTACACAATAGAATTGGAAGACTTTCCCTAGAATGGGTGGAGATATGGAATGAATGTATTTGATGGAAAAGTGTAATTGTTTCCTGCAATGATAGCTCTTCACTCATGTACCTACATGATCACATGAAACCAACACACAAGATCAAAACGCACTAGAAAATGTTCCACTATTCTATGCTAGTGACTAAGGAATCTAACAATAAAATACATGATAATGACACAATATACTTTATGGGAAAGGAACCAATTTTGCATTAATGAATGAAGAAGAAGTTTACAACCTATGCCTTAGTGTCAATAAGCTTATTCACAATGTTAATATCTTGTCCCCAATAGCTCCAACTTTCTCCTCCTATGCTCACCCTACTGATTTAAGCTAGAATGTCAATGCAACAGCGTAACCTTGCTCTCTCTCAACCATGGATATGAGCTTGCTTTTATAGGCCTTGGGAGGATAGGGATGGTCAAGTAAATGGTGGGTGAGGTGGATAGGAGATCCCAAAAGGATGGATCTCGAGCCTAGGTGGTCCTTTGGTGTAGGGATAAGGGAGCCATGAAGCCTTCCTTCGAGAAGCTTCATGGAAACCTCTCTTTTTCACTTTTTACCAAGGGCACTGCTTCTTCCCCACTATAACAGAGTGGCAACAGGGCAAAACCACACATCGTACAAGATTTAAAGGTGGTGTTGTCGCTTGCTGCCAAAAGATTAAAGGCAATTATGAAGAAGATAACGCTCATTGACTAAAAGGCAGGAGCAATGCTGGATTTTGATATGCGGGATTGATATCTGGACCAGGATTTTACTTCATGACTTGGGATTGAGGGAAAAATATTGTGTTTGGGGCCTCATCACACACTGATGATGAGATTTATGTGTACAGAGTCTTCATACAAGCAGTACCAGAAATGAACCGCAAAAGACAAAAATATTCGTCAACCGATCCTCAGTCAATTGATGCTAAGTCAATTCTTGATTTTTTTTATTTATAATTATAACTCTACTTATAGGCTCACTTGGCCGTTACAAAATGGTCCACTTGACCAATCACTAACTAACTCAACCAAAATATCCTAGTTTGTTGGTTTCTCTATGGTTGACCTTTATCTTTGTCAACCTCCTTCCTGTCAGTGGTGGTACTGCACTTTGTGCACTCCAACCCCTTGCCAACATAGGGTTGTGTTTGTAAGAAGAGTTGAGTATTCTGCAAATGGGTGTGCAGAAGTATAGAGAAGAGTAGTTGATCCAGGATGTGTGCGGATCAACAGTAGAGTCAAGTAGGAGAAGATTGAGAGACATACGACCAAAGAGCATGAGAGGAGAGAGAAGACTATATAGATAAGAGAAGAAGATCTTGAACAGAGTCAGCAGCTAATTGTGCAGACCAAAGGTTCCATATATTTCTCATGCCAGATGAAGAGCGCATTTGTGGTTTTTCTCAGATGGGTTTCCACATTAAAGACTGTGTCATTGAGTAGATGATGAATGTGTTTATTTCACATGAATGTATGTGAATTTATATGACTGTATATTAAAAATATGTTTAAGGCGTAGGAATATATATTGTGGTTAAGTGTTTATGTATTTTCTTATGAATTAGTTTTATGATGCATGAGTCGCACTATTGATAGATAACATGTGTTAAGCATACATTTTTGTTATAATGATTGTGATGGATAGGTTAAGTAGTGTCTTATCTGTGCACAATAATATTAAGTCATACACCCACAGAATTAGGTCAAGTGACTTAGTAAGGTGCCAAAAGAGAAGTAACCCCCACCCAACTACGGAAACCTGGTTCTGGCAGTTACCCATAAGAGATATCTCAAGTGAGACTGCATTTGCGTCGCAGGTGCTACCAACTAAGCCTTGCTCTGTCAGGAAGATATCTTAGGCTTTGTTGTGCATGACAGAAGTTCTAAAGCTGGTTTGAAGAGGGAGGAAATGCCAACATGCGGGTTCAAAATTCGATATGGGAGATCAAAGGGATGGTTGGGAGCATGGTGGGTGATACAAATGGTATAAAATAAAAGGTAGTAAAGCATTTTCACCATCTTTTTTCTTACTATGGGCAATCATCCATTGTGGATGAAATGAAAACCGTAAGACACATGCCCATATTCTTTTCTCCTCGGGAGGGCTCTTTTGGGTCACAGGAAGTTACCAAAGAAGAAGTGGAAACTGTTTTAAAAGGATTCGCTAAATCAAAGAGCCCTAGCCTAGATGGATGGTCTGTCAAACTCTTCTTAGATTTTTTTGACATCATGGAAGAGGATATTAGGAAAGTTGTTGAAAAATCTCGGTAAAATGGTAAGGTTTATGATGGACTCAATACCACATATATTGATTTGATCCCAAAGACACATAAGCATGTATCCTTTGGCGATTTTAGACCCATATCACTCTGCAATATGATATATAATCACTATATAATGTCATTGCCAAGATTATAGGTCAAGAAGGATAAAGCCGGTCTTATCTAGAAGCATAACTAGAAAACAATTTGGATTTCTTGACAACAGGAAAATACATGATGTTGTGGGGGTGTCACGGGAAGTACTGCATAGTATAAAATCTCAACGGATTCCTTCAACTATTTTAAAAATGGACTTGGTAAAATCCTATGACAAGGTAGACTGGAATTTCTTGAGATTAATCTTACTGCAAATTGGTATTGACCTTATGTCGACAAATTAGAACATGGCATGCATTGTATCAACAAATTAAGTGTTAATAAATGGGTCACCAACCAAAATTTTCAAATCCACAAGGGGTGAGACAGGGTTATCCATTATCTCCTCTACGTTTTATTCTCGTAATTGAGGGGTTGAGTAGACTCATTGAAGGTTTCAGAGATAAGGTTGTTGTCAAGGGTATTATGGTTGCAACTCTTGTCAGGATTACACACATATTATTTGTGGACGATGTCATGATATTTAGAGAAGGAAATATGGTTGAATCAGGTCAATACAAACATATACTAAACAATTTTTGCAGTACCTCTAGTATGATTATCAGTGAGAGTATGTCATCTGTAATTTATCACGAAATCAAAGATAAAGAGATTTTGCGTCTTAAAGATCTCCTGCCTTCTAATTTTTCCCCAATGGAGGAGGGCATCAAAAACTTGGGGTTCATATTGAAACCCAATAAATATATGACAAAGGATTGGTATTGGCTCATTAAGAAGTTTGATGCTCGTATCATCCATTGGAGCTCAAAATGGCTATTTAAAGGGGGAAGGTTGATTCTTATCAATTCATTCCTCACAAATACCTCAATTTACTAGATGTATATCTGTAAAATTCCAAGGGTTATTTTAAATGCTATACACTATTGGATTTTCCATTTTCTTTGGGATGGATCTATGGAAAACAAAGTTTCATCTGGTTCAATGGGAGAAATTAGCTAAACCCAAAGACATGGATGGTTGGAAGATAAAAAACATTTATTATTTCTCAAAATCCCTAAATGCCAAAAGCCTCCAGAGGGCATTATTTATTGACACTTTATGGAATAGGACCATAATGGCAAAAATATTTCAGGAACACTTCAATTGAACAATGGATTAGATCTCCGCAGAATGTAAAGAAAGGATAGTATTGCCTCTACCTTTGATATTATGGGAAAATGGATTGCATAGATTCCAGGAAAGGGGGACCATATTATAGTTGGCATTGACCCCATTGTGGGGGGCCTGCTACATATAATTTATCACAAGAGTCAATCAACCAGTTGAGACTTGTTGGCATACATATGACGTTGGATCAATTGGCAGTTGATGCAAACCAAGCACAATTTACGGGATGGAGGAATACTGAACAATTATTCCGAGAAGGTGCTTGCAATGAGGAATGGGAGGATTATATTAGGGCCTATATAGAGGAGGCATCAGATTATCCAATATATAAGACAAATTGTTTTGGACATGGAATAGTGAGGAGGGAGTTATCACAGCCAAAGATGCCTATGCCTCTCTATGGCTTGATACTTGTTATGGGGGTAATAGGGCGATTGATGATATCTGGAAGCTTCATGTTCCTTTAAAGAAATTTGGTTTACCTAGTTAGTAGTAAACAAAAATTTATTGACTTGGGACAAGTTGATGAAGAGAGGATACACGAGACCTGGGATATGTGCCTTATGCATGGGAAAGGAGGAAAGTTGCTCACATCTTTTTATTAAGTGTCCATACACCCAGGAGGTCTGGCATTTGGTTCTCCGCGATACTAGATTTAAATGTGATTGGGGAAGTGAGTCGTTGACTAGTGGCGTGGTACAGTGGAAAAGCAGAAATAGACCTTATATGTAGGTGCTTGTGTTGGTTTGTTGGGAGGTATGGTTATCCAAAAATAGGCTCATCTTTGGTGGGAAACACGCGCAACCTGGATGGATATGTCATATTGTGTTAACATACCTAGACAATGATAAAAAATCTTCGAATACGACAAGAAGAACAAAAACCCCTCCATCTTTCAACACCAACAATTGCTAGGGTTTTTTGATGGGGCATCTCAGCAATGATCTTGTAGTGGAGGTGTTGGAGCTGTCATATGGCAGGATAGAAGAACATATATCACTTTGAGGCTTAACCGTGGCGTTGGGACAAACACAAAGTATAAATTGATTGCTCTATGGTTACTTCTTAATTATGCTAAGATAAAGGATTTATTGTTACAAAGGATCACGGGGGACTCAAAGGTTGTCATTGGATGGGAAAAGGGAGATACACAGTTGTATTTAGCACACCTTTTTTTTTGTAAGCAACAGGTTTTGGATCTCATCTAAAACTGCCCAGGTATTTCTTTTGAGTATATCTATAGAGAATTTAATACGATGGCAGATGCTTTATCTAAATCTACTATGAGATTTCCAGAAGGTCAGATACATTACAGTAGATATCAGGATGCGTATTGGTTGAACATGGGCATATAGATATCTATCTTTCTGTTTGAGGCCCTTTTACCACTAGGCCCAATATGGTGCAACAACACTAATGATATTATTATGGATAGTTTGGATCTTTTCAGTAGATGGACATATATTGCTTTTATATTTACTATTCACCATTGTTGTCATGCTACACCATTTTGTTGTTGCAGGTCTTTTGTGATATGCAATGGTGTTTGTTAAATTCTTGTTAAACATATGACCATTGAATCTCATATTTTCTCTAGTGATACTATGGATCAGAGATTTTATTTTTCTTATGGTTGCTCATATCAACTTATCTCTATATTTTAGTGTCACTTTTCAATTCTCGGATGTCTCTTTATAGGAGACTATTACCATACTTTTCATGTTCTTGGGAGCTTTGTTCTTTGTATTATGGGACAGGCACTAGTTATATTTGTCATATGGTTTGATATTGACCATATACAGTTTTAGATATACATGTTTTAGACTATTATATGTCAAACCAGACTTATATTTTTAATATAAAATATAGTTTTTATGTTTGTGAAAACAATAATCTCTGCTCTAAAATTAATTCTATTAATGAAATAAGTTTACTTGAAATGTATGACAACTTCATAGAAAATTATAATATTTTTTTTTCCTTTTTATTTAAAACCTCTTTGTCATTTTTCTCACCATCTTTATTTAACTCTTTTTATCTTAAACTTCTCTAATATTTTTTCCTATATCTTCATCTTGAATGTTGCAACAATGCACCTTTTATGTAAGAACCAAAATAGTAAAAAACAAAAGAAATATAAAAATGAAAATAAGGATAGTCACATACAATTGCATAGTTAAACTTAAGGAAAGAAATTAAATCTTGTGAATTTATATAAAACATAAAATGAAGAGACCCGCACAAGTATGGTTTATTGATATATCTTCTTTGTTCTCGAGTCACCATCTTGTGGATATTGCTCCTCCTTCTGCCGGCCCTACGTGGAGAAATGGGAGGGCTGGGGTGGAGGGGATTTCGAAGAGACTGGACCGTTTCTTGATTTCTAAACCTCTTATCGGATGCTTACACAGATATCGTGTTTGGGCCCATCGGTGCAGCATTTCTGATCATTTCCCTGTATTAATGGAATGGGGTGATCCACTGGGACTTAGCCTTTACCCTTTTAAATTTAACCATTCTTGGTTATCTAATGTAGATTTTGTCAATTTCATCCTCCGGTCCTGGCCCTCTCTCCCTTTGGATCCCTCTCTGGATACCATGCATGCTCTTTCCTCACAGCTTCACCGATTAAAAGAGAAGGTAAAGGTTTGGACCAGGGAGGAGTACAAGAGATTAAAAGACTCTTCGCTGAGGCTAGAGAAAGAGATTCGATCCATCCTCCTCTCTTCTCATTCGGCTATCTTGTCACTGCAACAACAAAACAGATTGAATGATTTAAAGGCAGAATATAATAAAATTCAGGACTTCGAAATGAATTCTGCCAGACTACAAAGCAGAATCACTTGGGCTAATCTGGGGGATGCAAATACAAAGTTCTTCCATGCTGTTGCATTTGCCAGGAAAAACCAAAATGCCATTTGGAGTTTGAAGGATGATGATGGCAATGATGTCTCTGATGATGGAAGCATCAAGGCCCTGGGGGTTCGTCATTTCAAAGACATTTTTGCGGATGATGGTTTGACCAAGCTTACTGCCCAACTCAAGGTTATTAGCCTCTTTCCATCTTATGTATCAGGGGAAGATCATACTGCTTTCACCAACCCTGTTACCCTCTCTGAGATCGAGGGGGCCCTTAAGTCCTTTAAAAAAGACAAAGCACCTGGGCCGGATGGTTGGACTGTGGAGTTTTACTTGCACTTTTTTGATCTACTGGGTCCCTCATTAGTGAATCTTGTGGAATCCTCTCGTCTGTTGGGGAAAGTTGCTCCAGCCTTGAACTCTACATTTATTGCACTTATTCCCAAAGTTGATCATCCTATCAGCTTCGGGGATTACCGACCCATTTCTCTGTGCAATTTATGCTATAAATTGATTTCAAAGGTGGCGGCTTCGAGACTCAAACCCTTTTTAGATTCATCCATTTCCTCTCAACAGTTTGGTTTCCTCAAGAACCGCTTGATTCATGCGCCGGTTGCCATTACTCAAGAAGTTTTACATTCTGTTAAATTGAGGAAGAAATCTGCACTTATACTCAAGCTGGATTTGACTAAGGCATTTGACAGGGTCAACTAGACTTACATCCGGTTGATTCTCATACAAATCGGGGTTCCATTGGTGGGTGTAAATTGGATTATGGGATGTATATCTTCTGCTAATTTCGTTGTCCTCGTCAATGGCTCACCCTCCTCATTCTTCACGGCCTCTCGAGGCATTAGACAGGGATGCCCTCTTTCCCCGTTACTCTTCATCTTGGTCATTGAGGGACTTAGCCTCCTGATTGAGGATGCCAAGCGAAATGGTCTTATCAAAGGCATTAAGATCTCGACCAACCTTTCTCTCACCCATTTGCTCTTCGTTGATGATGTGATACTCTTTGGGATGGGCACTTTTGAGGATTGGTTTGCTTTTAAGGTCATCTTGGATACTTTTTGTGATGCTTCGGGGATGAAGATCAACATGGATAAGTCTTGCTTTCTACATTATGATTTGGATGAAGACTGTTTGAACAGAATATCTGGCATCATGCCTTACAGATTCTCTCATCTCGATTATGGCTTTACCTACCTAGGTTTCTTCTTAAAGCCCTCAGGTTACCCTCAGGTTACCTTGTTAAGGACTGGCTTTGGCTTCTCACTAAATTCGAGAACCGTATATCCCACTGGACTTACAGGTTATTATCTTTGGGAGGGCGCCTAATTCTAGTACGTGCTGTACTCACTAGTTTGCATGTATATTGGTTTGCACTCTTCCCTATCCCCTCGTCTATCTTGGACTCGCTGAGAAAGCTTATCTACTCTTTCCTGTGGGGTTCTACGGATCAGCATAAAAGGTTCCACCTGGCAGATTGGCATTTGTTGGCTAGACCCACTGCCCTGGGGGGCTGGGGCATTAAACATCTCCCACTCTTCAGTATTTCACTTAGAATGAAGAATTTCTGGTTTGCTATGAATCATATGGGCATATGGAATCTGTTACTGCAGGGAAAATATATGAGAAATATGCCTTTACATACTTGGTTGAGACAGAAATGTTTCAGGCAGCCAAATGCTTCTATTATTTGGAAAGGATTCCTTAATACTATACATTGGATCGGTAAAGGTCTTATGTGGCAGGTTGGCAATGGGAAGGAGGTACTTGTGGGTGCGGATCCTATTGTTGGAATGGATAGAGCTTTTATTCTGTCTGTTGAGCTGAGAACATATCTAGAAGATTACGGGATCACCACTCTGGATCAGGCTATAAATCATGCTACTGGTTGTTGGTTTACAGCAGAGGAACTAGGCTTATGTGATATCTGGAGCAGACAATGGAATATTTATATCAGAGACCTGAATTATAATAGAGTACATCTGAGAGGGGAGACTGATTCACTCCTGTGGTCCTTTGAAAAGTATGTCGGTCCCATTACTGCTGCTCGAAGCTATGCCAGCCTCATTTATATCCACGCTGATGAGGAACAAAACCGGGCTCTAAACATGCTGTGGTCTTCGAAATTACCTCTGAAGCTGATATGTTTCCCCTGGTTGCTGTTGAAGGATCGTATCCTCACCTGGGATCATTTACAATCTCGTGGTTTCATTGGTCCGGGTCTGTGCGTCTTATGTAAGAGGTATTTTGAAGATTGTGGTCATTTGTTTTTACGGTGTTCATTCACTGAACTCATCTTTACCCACTTCTCGGCCTGTTTGGGTTTTACTTTCCTGCCTCTTGATAATATCCAGTCCTCTTTAACCCACTGGTATAACACTCATGACCAATCTGCTTCTTTCATTTATACCCCCGTGGTCATTTTCGGGTACATTTGGCTCCTTAGAAACTCCTGTATATTTGAAGATATTAAACCTTGTGCCTCCTCACTCATTACCAGGATCGATTGTTTCCTTGCACTCTACCCGGTCCCTCAAAAAACTATCAAGCGCAGGCAGATTGGTCCTCAGCCCATCCATACCTTTCCTGTGGCCTATTTTGATGGTGCAGCAAAAACTAATTTGGGCGGGGCTGGGTTTATGATCTACCTCAGTGAAACCCATTATTATTGTTTTTCTGTTGGCTGTGGATATAGCACCAATACACGTGCAGAGCTCTTGGCACTTTGGTCTGTCCTACGAGTCAGTCATTTGATGGGTCTGCCCATTAAGATGATTTATGGTGACTCTCTGGTGATTATCTCATGGGTTAACAGAATATCCACCCTTGATGTTCCCACACTGAAACATTGGTGCGATGAAATATACACTATGCTGCAACTAGCTCCACCGGTGTCCTTCAATCATATATATCGGGAACACAATACTCTGGCTGATGGTCTTTCTAAAAAGGCACTGCATTTGGATATGGGTATTGGATATTACACTGAATCTATGGATGGAATGGTCATTGGAGAGGGACATTTCACTCTTTTTTGATGGCTGTTATCTTTTACAGCATTGGTTTTTGAATAGTTTTGATGAACTTTCTGTCTTGTTTTAGGAGACTTTCAGCTAGTCATTTGCATTTCCTTGGCATGTATGTTTGTAAGGACACCAGATATGTTCGGAAAAATCTGACCCGAGTTATCGGGAATGATGAGAAAGTCTGCATATGATCAGACTTTGCGATATATATCCTTCCATTTTCTGGTTGTCATGGATGTATATGTCTTATATTTGGCTGTAAGGGTGTTGATGGACTGATTGTCATCGTTTACATGATGTATGTATAAAATGTCTTTTGATTCTGATGAATAACAAACACTGGCATTTTTTCTTCTGAAAAAAAAAGAAAGTCATATATTAAAACAAAAGGTCACGAGTTCAAATCATACTCAAACTTATTCATATCCTATACTTACAAGTTAAGCATAAAAAAAAACTGAAGATCTTAAATCAAATTTCCATATAACCAACCAGTTGGGATGTGAAATTCCCGTACACCATACCTACGTGGATTCTTACCTTGAAGATCCATCATGATAAGTTGAAGAAAGAAAGGTCAGCGATCAATTGACAACACGCATCCTTTGGGAACCCACCTTTGGAACTTTGAAAGAAGTAACTTTATTTAAAACTAAAATATAATCCATCTACCAAGAGAATTGGTTTAAAAGCGATTAAAATATTGATAGAAATGGGTTAGATACTTTTAATGCATCCTCGCCGCCGCCGGTCGATAGAAGAGAGAGTTATGTCACATCAAATCACAAGTGCAGTGACGTGTAAGGAGTAGTCATAACTTCTTCCCGACAAAAATAGCGGGCGGCACGAGTCACGCCTTACCTGGTTTTCTGTTACAGCTTTTTATAGAAAACGACGACTCATTCGCCGCCTTTTATGACCACGAACACCACCAAACACGGCGCCGAAACCGCCGAGTATTCACATGGGGTGAGGAGTCGATGAACATGAATCCATGATGTATATACTGTGAAAATACATTTTAAAAGTATATAAAAGAAATATAATAAGCTTTTGAGAATAAGAATAAAGAAGAAGTTAGTGATCCCTTCCCAGTCCTTCGAGAGGGTTCTAGCCCTTCTTATATGTGTAAAGTTAAAATTTTCTTTAAATTTATTTTTATTTTTTAATTAAGAAGGATATGATTTATATCAACATTTCAAAAGAAGGGCAACATTTGTAATTATTCATCCATATAAATTTTTCAGTATTGAAATTCCTATGCTATAAAGTTTGATTCGTCATTTCAAATAGTGGAAATATCATAAACTATAAACAGTCACTCGCTCGCATGGCACTCGATGCTCAAATGTGCAAGATGACGAGTGACGACTAGTGACTATGAGGTACTAACCATCGGGATGTGACTCTAACTCTCGAGTCACTTGGGGCTGCGATCTAAGGTGTGACAATGTGTCAGTGACTATGACTGTAAGAATAGAGAACCATTACTAGGCCCAACACGATCCCAAAACTTTGTGCCTACTACCTATGTGAACCTAGCTACCAATGTCCATTCATTTTTCGTCAAAATTAAATTCAAATAGACGGTTTGATGATTCCTCCTCTACAAGACTTCATTTCTTGCATGAATGCCACATAATCACATCGACTATAAACAACACTCAATGGCATGCAACTAGGATCACAAACCGTGTAGAGGCCTATTTATGCATTGATATAGAGAGGTGGCATTAGGCACACCATATGGAGAAACAATGAATTAGAAAAAATACTGGACCAAAGCACCACAATGGTTATTAATGAAATTAGAAAAACAAGTTTTGGCTTAGGAAAAGTCTTCAATTTGATGGGTGGCATGATCATGATGTAATCTCCCTCCGTCCTTCCAAACGTTTGTGGTTCCTCACCACATTTGTCCTTGGCGCTTCCCACTAAAATACGTATAAAAATTACTTGTCTTTACATCCTCTTCTCTTTAAATCCTCATTTCATATTCATAACTATGGATTATTATGCATGGACATACTCACCATATAATATCAATTGGGTCAAGGCACAGAGACAACCATAAAATATCAAATGTGTCAAGGCGCAAAGAGTAATAGACGACTATAAGTAAGTCTTATGTTAAATTTACCATATAAGTCTTTAATTGACACTATCAATTGGGATTTGACATGTTGGAATGTTGTGATCTACTTATCACTCCTTACCAATGTGATTGAAATGCACTCTTTCAAGGCGAAGCCCATAATTTTACACCGTTTTCCTCATTCTCATGCCTTTTGGTAAGACAATAAGGAAGTTGTAGCCTCCATCAGCAAGGAAAACAAAATTCAACATAGAGGAAAATACGTTAACTGTTTTAGATCCTTGAGCTCTTAACTATTCACACCCGAAACTTTCTCAAATCTGGCCATTAACAAACTTCTTTGGTGTTCCATTTCAATTTAAAAGGCATATTGTTGAGACTTGGACATGCAATGAGTTGAAAGGCTCCACTTGACTTAGGACTGATTCCATTTCCCCTCCATCCCATCCTTGTATGTTGTCACGACAAGTGTTGAACAACAAAATTTGATGCCCCAACCCTGGTGATGTTAGTGCTGCTAACCTGCTTGGTATGTAGGATTTTTTTTTAATGTTTCGGTGAGTTGTGTATTAATATTTCTTAAGCGCCCAATTCCCATCATTATTACACCTCTTAGGATCGGAGGGATACCCTCTCTCAAGTTTGAATTAAGTTTTTGGTTGGTTTTATATGTATTTTTTGGTTGTAGGTTTATTATATCCTCATTTTGCTTAGTGGCTTCCTTTTGTACATAGTTAACAATACGTAATTCTCTCATGGTTCTAGTTTTTTTTATAATATATCTTATTACAGTGTCCTACACTATGCATAATATCATACATATGCCCCAATATGGTTATTGCATAGATCATTTAAATGCCCTAATATAGTTATTGCATAGTCTAAGTAGTTATTTTGTATAATGAAGTGTGTTCTAACTTGGAAAAATACAACAAAATAAATGTTATTTTACTCAACTGTAAAATTAATGTTACAAACTTGTCAGATTAATGTGTTCAAATTAAATTTTATTGTAAAGTTGTCATTTTTCCATGTAGATATTAGGGAGTGCTCAATTGTTTAAGTTTATAAAATTTTGGAAAAACAATATTTGTTTTTGCATTTTTGAGGGGAAGGGTTTAATTAATTTATACTTGTCAAATAAAATACTATTATTTATATTAACCTTCATCTTTGAAGGGCTTTAGAAATAAATGCCCTTCCATTTAAAATTAACACCCACGTTTCAAATTTGATCACTGATAAAGTATTGGCTAATCGTCTAAGATTTAGAGGCGTTGTGTAGGAGTGGAAGTTTGTCTCTATACAGATTATTGGTGGGGTATTTTAGGTGGCGTAATTTTCTTTGAATAATCATGATGGGTCAAGTCGCATTTGCAGATAGCAGCGAGTGATGGTTGTCCTCATTGTCAGTTTGACAATTGAGTTATGATAGGTTTTGCCATCTTTGAAAAAAAATGTAAAAGTTTAACTCAATGGGATGAAGAATAACTAGGTGTTTCTAGCCTTCAATATTTAAATAAGTTTATGATGGTGACAAGATCAAGATACTCATTGGGCTTGCATTGCATTCGAAGTCTACCATGTGAGCTTGGACTTTGGTCATGGGATGTCTTCTTATTAATGTGTTAGCAATGGGACAAGGAAATGACCAACTTATTGTTTGCCCCGATAGGGGACTTATCCAGAATTTTAGTGACAAGGGTCAAACATCTCACAAGGATGAGGGCTAAGCATTTATAATCTTCATGATTACATAAAAGGGAGAGCATATGAAAACAAAGTGATCCTTAGTCTTAGGCTCTAAAGAGCAATATGGCAAATATGGTGCTCTCGAGGAATATGGTGGTCAATCTTGATATGAAGATGATGGGAGTAAACTCTAAGCTAAGCAAGAGGAACTATTAGGCTACACAACCATTAGAATTATGTTGTATCCTACGGGTCATATGAACCCATCACTAATATGAAGATATACATCTGCATAATGTTGAAGCTTTGAAAACAAGAACTCTCTAGTCTTGGACCATGTAGATCAGAGATAGACTTTGTAGATCTCAAAATGAATGCCCTTGCTTATATATGCCTTGAAGAAGTTAAAGCCATCCAAAGAATCATCTCTCATTTCCATTATTTAAATGGAGAAAGAGAACCATGTGAAGCTTTGGATGAGGGGAGAAGTTAAGTCCAAGAATTGACCCCATAATGGAGTCAAAATTGGAGTTAACTCTCTATGTGAGTATGTAATTTGTAATATGTCACACTTCATATAAAAATCACAAGTAGACTTTACAATCAGGTATTTTCAAACTCGTGTATATCTATCTATTTATATACATATACGAAGTAGTCTAAACTTGATAAGATTTGGACTTTTCTAATTATCATCATTTGAATCCAGCTATACAACCTTGGATTAAATTGTATTTTTCCATTGCTGAAATTTTATTTTTGAATGCATAAATGGATTCAACACCCTCAAAATCACATATTGCATCCAGATTTTGCAATCTCAACAACTAATATCTACAATTATGACAATTCTTCTTAATATTTAACTAGATTTCCAGTAAAATGGTCAAAAATATATATAAAAAAAAAAAAATCAAAATCCTAATATATTTAGATGGTGTAGTCTAAATATTCTATATTTTCAAACTTTTTTAGAATATATTTTTTGTCTTATTTTATTTGAGTTGAAATCTTTAAAATATAAAATAGAATCACATATATTACCAAAAAAACATTATCTAATTCCAACCAAAACCCACTATAAAGTCTCAAAGGTAAAATAAATAGATTACTCATATCTTTATTACTACTTTATATACCGTATAACAAAAAAAAAATTAACCATTTTATCAAAAATTATATATAATAAAAAAAATTACAAACCATTCATCATTATAATAAGTAAATAAATAATCCTACCAATTTATTTGACCTCCATTTCCCTCTAAACACTCGTTTCTACCATCCCAAACCCTGGAACTCCATTTTCTATCTAACACCCATTTCTACCGTTCCAAAACTGAAACCATATCCTTCAATAAATTATTTAATACACAATTAAAAAAACTCTACAAACTTCCCTTATGTATTTTATTACAATTTATTTAATAGACGATTAGCAACTCCAAACATCCCTTATATATTTTATTGCAATTTATTTTATACACGATTAAACAACTCCAAGCGTCCCTCATATATTTTATAAGGCCCTTTGATTGGTTCTATGCGTGTTTACGTACTTCGGACATGTGTCTCTTATATTTAATCTCAAGGGTTAGCTCAATTGGTAAGACGTGTACACTTTTTCGGTTTGGGAGAGGTTACGGGTTCAAACCTTGAGTCCTCTCGGGTTAGGCCTTCTGCTAGGATGGCCGGCGATTTACCACCTCTCTACCATCCACGAATGTGGGGAAGTATTGTTAGAATTCCTGTGAATCTTTTCATGTGAAAAAAAATACTTAGTTTGTTGCTTCAGGGTTTGGTTTGACTTTGTAAGATATGTTATTAGTTTATTTATCATAACTATATTTATTTTTGTTTTTTATAAGATATGTTATTTTGTGTTTTTATCATAATTATATTTATTTATTTTGTTTGTTAGTGGTGTTTATATGTTCATATAATATTAATGGATTTTTGTTTGCATAATGATTTGGTAACTAATATATCAATACATTTATTTTATGTTATATAAAAATAATAATTTAAATTTAAATAATATTATATATTTATTTAGGAAAAACAATTAAATTTCCAAATCTTACAAAAATATGACATATGATTTAAAAAACTAAAAAATCTTATAATATAAAATTACAATATGTAATGATAATATTGATTCTTTACCTACTTTAAAGTGGAAATGTTTAAAGTTATTCAAATTGAGTTAACATGAAGAATAATATTTATTTAGCTCATTATTTTAATTGTTTTATATAGATATGAATTTTGAAGTTGTAACATTTTTAAAGAAATTGTGGAAAAAACTTAACAAATCTAAACACATTTTATGGTTTATATCTAAAAAAAATTAGGATCAATACTTTCTATCACATTCTCTCTTTTTTGTCAAAGCATGGGGTAAGATGTTCTTTCTTGGCTAAAAAAATGAACAATTCAAAAAAAGACACTCTCCAAAATATAGATAATATAATATAAAAAATTACGAATTTATAGTGTTACTAAGAAATAAATAATAAGAAAAGTTAATGTACTATAAAAAAATCATTAACCCTAAGTTAAAATATAAAAATATCAAATCATCAACCCTAAATTAAAATATAAAAAAATATCAAATCATCACCCTTAAATTAAAATAAATTATATTATAATTAATTAAATTACATTATAATTATTTATTTATAATTAGTAAAAATAAAAATTATATTATTAAAATAAAAATAAATTCTCCTAAATTATATAATAAAAACATTATACAAAACCTATAAAAAATAACACAATTTTTATAATAATTTAAGTTTTAATTATATAAACTTTATACCATATTTTCTATCATAAAAACAAAACATTAAATATCGAATTTCTGTGGACCAAAATTACTAAACTTAATCTTTGTTGATGGTAATCAACATCATCATCTTATTCTTTTGAACTTGGAAATCTTATCTCAAAATCTAACACCTATTTAAATGTAATCAATATTTATAGCGTTACCAATTTTTTAATAACCTAAATTTGAAAATTCAGCATAAATGTTTTCGAGCTTCAAAGAATATTCTAGAAAATGTACTCATGAATTCTTTTTATTGATATTCATTTAGAATAAAAAAAAGAACTTAGAACTTACTTTTGGTGAGAAAATTTCATACTTACAAAATATCTTTATAAACTTTGAAAAAGATTTACTCTATCAATCTCATTGACCTCTGAATCTAACCCAAATATTTTTGTCAAAAACTTCCAATTTTTCTACAATTTTTACCAATTGGCAAAAATAATACTTAAAAGACTTTTAACTTAAACATACTAAGGCTCCATTTTAATTAGTATAACCTAACCTTCCAGCATAATCTTCTCATCTTATACTTCTTGAAAAAACAAAGTTTGTCCTTTACTTATGTTTAATAAACCTTGTATGTCCACATTGTAATATTATAATATTATATATGCCAAAATAATTATGAAACTAAGGAATATATAGACATACTAAAAATAATAACTTTAATAAACAATTAAATGAGGTATTTTGGTATTTTTCTTAAAAATTATATATATATAAAAGTTTCTAATAATTTATTTTAATATTGTTAAATATTGAAATTTGATCATTTTTATCTATTCATTTAAAAAAAATTAATGTTTTAATTGGTGTAGTTTAGATATTTTGAAGTTTGGTTTGAAATCTTTAAAAAATCTTAGAGTCACATTTATTAGCTATGGAAATTGTATAATTTGGGTGCCATGAGGATATTGGAGGGTGTTGAATTTATTTATAAATTCAAAAACACAATTTAAACACTTCCAAATTTGGATTTTACCAAAAACAAATTAACGGATTCTGACCAAAACCCACGGTAAATTCCAAAACCTATAATAAATAGACTAGTCCATTTAAATATTTTTACTAATATTAATAGATTATCAATTTTCTTTTCTTAAAAAATATAAATTATCTTTGAAAATTTAATAATTATTTTTTAAAATCTAATTCAACAAAATTAAATCAAATGATTAGAAATATATATTAAATATGATGATGGTGGTGGTGGTTGTTAACATTTATTGAAGCCAATTTTGGTTTATTGGGAGTTGAAAATGGTAAGGAATGACTTCGTTTCTTTACAAGTTTATTTTTTCAATGAGAAAAAGCAATAACTTGTTATGTCTAGGAAATCAAAGTTACAAAAACCTTTCCAAAAGGCATACCCTCTTTACAAAAAAACATAATCAATATACTTCCCCAGCCACATCCGAAACATCATACTGTAGTATACATACATAATTAGAAGGCCAAAACTAGCCCCATAATCCGTCCAATCCCAGAAAGAAACTGTCATAAGTCCAATAGCATAGCCAAAAAACAAAATCATAAAAACTAAGATATACCTATCAAGTTATCAAGATAATTATAGAAAACCGAATAAGTGCTAGAGTCAGCCTGGTGACCAAAAGAAAATTCCTAAAAAGAGATAAAACCATCCATAGGCCAAACGACTTGTTTGGAGAGAGCATCAGCATGTGAATTTGTTTCCTTGTATACATGTTGAAAGGCTATCTCATGAAACTTAGCAATGAGGAGACGGGTTCGCTTTAACCAATGTTCTAGATGAAGTGTATGCAACTGATCCTTTTCCAAATCCCAGACAATTATTACCCTTGAGTCCCCAAAAATTTTAATCTAGAAGATACCACGACGCTTGGCAAACCATAGTAGACCCAATAGTGCCAACAACTCCACCTTGGTGTTGCTCCCCGATCCCATTGCCAAATAAGTCAGATATGGTGTTCTCTCTTCAAAAACTACATACCTACACCGCACATCCCAACATATGATGCCCCATAAAAAAAAACAAACAAAATCCCATTCGATCTCTCAGGTTAACAATGATTCTAGACTTGAGAAGTTTAGCACCTGAATTGGCACTAATAATAATACACGCAATTTTGATAGCCACCGATTCAGTGGATAGTATTTTATTTTCGAATAAACATAGGCTTCTGGCTCTCCAAGTCTCCCAGATGGTATTCTAAGGAAAATACTTGTAATTTACTTTACTCTGAAGCCAATTGATGAAAAATTCCTTGAAGGAAGCACCCACCCAACATTCATGTGCTTAAGTTTCAATTTCAAGAGTTTACAAAGGTATCTAAAAAAACTACAATGGCTGAATAAATGAAAAGTGGACTCATTTGCTACAAGACATAGCACACATCTACCATGGCCAATCAATCCGCGTTTTAGTAAATTCTCCCAACTTAGGATGTGGTCCCTATAGCAATTCCATAAGAAACATTTTAACTTAAGTGGAATATTCGAGCGTCATAACTTACTCGACCACCAACAGGGGTTAGAGTATCCTTCCTACATCATAATAGCGTCATATGCTTTTCTTGTAGAGATACCACCAATTGAATTTCCATAGGACCAGACCACCATACTCGCTTCATTTGCAAGGATAATATCGGCTCTACACAATCGGAAAACATAGTCTTCCCATTCAGATTTGACCTCATCCATGAGTCCCAACTTGTTTGAAGGTAACCAATGTGATGCATGTGACAATTCTTAATTTGTGTGTTTGACCTGTGCCAGCACATGGATATTCTTACCATGTAGTTGAGTATACAGGGTCCTAAAAGCCTAAAGTCACCCTCCAGTCTTGCAATAGGATCAATACCTACAAAGGTTTGGATACCATCTCCAGTCTGCCAACCAAGCCAACTTCCCACAATGGGAAAATACTTGATCAATCCTCTCTATATAATGAAAGCTAAGGGGAAAACCAATCTCGGTTGTCTAATCCACACATTGATCAGAATATTCCAAATATATTTTGACTTAATGGTACGACTCCATAACCCATGATTAAACAAATCCTGCCAAAGACTCTTAGCTTTAAGAAAGTGTTAAACCAGTACACTCTCTTTATATCCCACCCACCATAGCAGTTAGGAAAAGCAATATTTCCCATGCAGCAAGATGGAACTTGGATGATTACAACCACTTGAAAAGAGGAAGTGAATGATATTCTTTTGAATGTTATTAATCACAGACGAGGGGACTTGTATTACAAAGAACCAATACACCAACAAACTTCGTAGGACCGAGCAAATAAGTAACAATCTACCACTAATAGAAATCTAGTGATAGGTCTAGTTTTAATCCTTAGATCAACCCTTTGCAACAACCAATTCTAGTCATCCACTTTATAATTAATCGACTTAAGCAAATATCCTAGGTACTTAAAGCCACATTCCAGTTTCTCCATTTGGAAGGGAAACAAAGCTTTGATTTGGTCCAAACAATCCCCCTCGGGTAAATTGAACAAGAACATATATTTATATGAACTAACAAGCATACCAGTTGCTTTTCAAAATAATTCAATAATATCTTTGTGTGCCTTCCATTTCAAGGAATCCTCCATTCCTAGTAAAATAACATCGTCGCCAAATAGAAGGTGTGTTATAAACAAGGAGCAAGAAATTTTGATACCTTTAAACAACTTGTCTTCCTTCACCTTTCCAATGAGTATGTTAAGACCCTCAATGACCAAGATGAACAACAATGGTGAAAGTGGACACCCTTGATGTAAATCCCTACTGCTATCAAAAAAAGGAGAAGGCTCACCATTGATCAATACTGCAAAGGATGTCGAGCTTATACATGCCATAATCTAATTGGTGACTTCCACAATAAGTCCAATCTGAATGCGCATGAATATGATGAATGACCAATCCACCCGATCGTACGTTTTCACCAAATCCATTTTAAGGATGAAAGCTTGCATATACTTCGACTTAGCTAAATGCAAACACTCTTGTGCAATCCCAATTGCATCCAAAATTTGTCTGGATGCAAGAAAACTGAATTGTTCAGATGAATTACTCTTCTCCAATATTGGTTTGATTATGTTTGAAATAATCTTAGTGGTAATTATGTATATCAAGTTGCACAATAGTATGGGCCTGTAATCATTGACATTTTCAATCTTGTCCTTTTTAGGGATCAATGTTTAAAAAGTAGCGTTGAGGTTATCAGGGATGAGCTCCCTTTTTCATGACTCCTCAATAATGCCAAGGAGCTCCTCACCGACCAAATCAAATAACTGCAGGAAGAACTCAACCTTCCAACCATCGGGTTATGGACTCTTTCCTTTGGAAATTTTTATTAGTTCATCCCGGATCTCTTCCAAATCTATCCTTTTTCCAACATTTTTTCCCTCATCCTGTGTGAAAAAAATCAGATATAACTTCAGGACTTTAAGTTGTTCCCACAAATTACTAACTCGTTCTTGCTTATAGATAGTTTGGAAGTGAGTAACTGCTTCCTCTTGTAGATCATCCTTTTTTGTCACTAGGGATCTATCCCCATTCCTCAATTCCCAGATAGAATTATTATTCCTTCGTTGAAATGCATATTTCTGAAAAACAAATTGGTATAAGACTTCCCCTCTTGGATCCATAATACTTGAATTTTAAGTCTCTGAGTAGACTCAAACTGAGCTAGTATTTTAGCCTTCTTTCTTTCTAATAGAAGCACTTTCTATTTTCTATTAGGCAAAAAAAGGTGATCATCATTCAGGTTTCCCACCTCCCCCAATTTCCTTTCAGTTTCAACCAACTCATTTTTATTGGGTTTCTTCTTCAGTCTATCCCACTTTAAAACTTCCAGCCATAACAATTTAAGTTTCTTAATCACTCTCTAAATGGAAGAGGAAATCTGTATCTCAGCGTAAGAAGACCAAGAAGTTTCCACCAATTGACAGAAGTCCAATTCCCCTAGCCTAGTACGGTTGAATTTAAAAGGACAATGAGAAGGATTTGAATCATAATCCAACTGGAGTACAATGGATTTGTGATAAAAAAATCCTTGTCGACATATCCCAAGTTCTAAAATGACCAATATTTGAAGCCAATTGTTTAGCCAATAAAAAACGATCAAGTCTCTTTGCGATGACAACACCTCCCACTCTACTATTTTACCAAGCAGGAGCCATAGAGGAGGGTACCACATCAATTAAATTTTCCTGATCAAATATATCTGAAAAATATGATGTTAATGGTTCAATGATTGCCTTAGTGCCCTATACTTCATCTGCAGACAAAGTCAGATTTAAATCACCCGCAACAATAAAGGAATATTCCTCCAGTACACTTGAGGCCACAACACGACCCCATAAATATTTCTGGGAATTATAAGGACCATAAATGTTCAAAAGGGATAAGGGGTTTTCTAGAACCCGAACCCTTCCCTTAATCAAAATACTTGCACAAGTATGATTCTGAGTAAAATTAGTAATAAACGGGTCCCATGCCACAAGTAATCCACTAGAAAGGCCATTTGCATCAATGCCAAAACACTTCCAGCTAGGTTGGATCTTAAGGAACAGTTCACAAGCATAAAATCCATAAGTCATAGTCTCATGGAATAGGAGTATGACTGGTCCTAACTTATCCATAACTTGTTTCATGGAAGTTCTTTTGGGTGAACTACCAAGGCCCCAAATATTTAGGGACAAAATGATCATCAAGAAACCTGTTGAGGGGGCGAACATTCTCTAAGATCCTGTAGTGGAGATTTCTCTCCTACTACGTGCAAAAGAACCTACCCTATATTGTCGAGATCACAGGGTAGAGTTCAACAATGATAACCGGAAACAAGAACAACAATAATAATATTTTTTAGGTTTTTCACTCATTTTCTACTAACTAACAAACATAAAAGCATTCATATATTTTTATGTAATGTGGGCCACTGTAGCAGTCTGAGGTAATGGTCCTCCAGCTCCACGGTTTGGGTCTCTAGTCTCTTCCATGAATGGTTGTCAAATGGGGGAATGAATCCAAATGGGTATGGAGTGAAATCAACGTACACCATGGGAATGGTATGGAAAGATATGAGAATGATGACAGAAAAATATGTTTCTGGAATGTGACAAAAAGTATGGCTAAAAGTGTTTTGGGGGAGGCCTTCACAATGTATTTATAGGATGGTCCAAGGGTTTTTGACCCATGGTATTTATCTATGGTTTTTTACCCATTCTCATTTTTAGGGTTTCTTTACCCTTTTTTTGAAGAGAGTGGGGATAAATCACAATAAATGTTCAACTTCCCTTCATTTATGGGGAAGGAATAATAATGTTTTGGACCATATTTAGTGGAAATTTAGTTGTGAAGGTCAAAAAGGAGGAAATAATGGTGGGAATATGATGTATGACTATGGTTTAGACCATGGAGAGCTAGGTGAACATTTTTTGGTGTTAACGGATTGCCCCCTGATGTGTGAGGGTCGGAGCTCATCGTATAGTCGATAAACATGATATGATCAAGGGAAAATGGTGACAACGGTGGAGAGACTGGAGAGGACCGCAGAGGAGTGGAGTCTCCTCATTCGAACTACAGTGGATTTTCGTTTGTATTACTTCTCAAAAAATGGATGAGGTACATATAATCTTAGACATGTATATGGACGAGGCGGGCATACCCATGCTCATAACAATGTCTCAAAAATAAAATGGCGATCAAGGCTCAAATAATGGGATCCGATCAATACATATACAACTGGTGACACATAATGGTGGCCTCAATGGGAGGATGAATACAAATACTTATATGAAGAACTGATACATAGGAACAATGACATTATCATAGAATGCAATATCATAACAATTGATGCTTTGTTGGATCTGGAGGTGTCACATTTGTATGGACTCAATGACTGAGATTCATAATTGCTGTGGTACAATAAGTGGTATCAAGTAATGAAGATACACAGAAGCATGACACTGGGGAGATTCTGAACACTATCGCCAATGCAGCCCGGAAATCATAAGGGACATGAATCTGTATGGGTTCCATAATAGACTCACCAATGTGCTAGAGTTAGTTGAAAACTAGGGTCTTCGACCAAATAATGAAGGAACCAATACCCTGTAAAAATATCAATGGTGCGATGATGTAGGTGAATTTGAGCACGTGAGACACAACCAACCCAAAAGGCACTAATGACTCCTTTCAAGTGGTCCAAGGAAACCATCAATGAGGTGGATGAAACCAGGATATAGGGACCTTTGGGTCTATCCTCTGGAATAGATGTGTTGATGTCAATAGAGGGAGACCTGCAACTAAAAAGGCAATGATGTTTCCTTGATATAAGTGCAAGGGGGATAACCAGAGATGTGGAATAGTCAAGGGACTGAGACAGTGAATGGGAAACAGGGGTAGGGGAGTACGAGGGACTCAATCTTCCTTTGTTCAGAGTATGACAACAAGGATGACCTGGTAGCAAATGAAACTGACTCATGGGAAAGGGATCATAGATGTGAAACTATGGAGATAACTACAAAGGAAAATGCTTGGGGGAGTAATTGGAATAGTGATATTCAGGGGATGTAAGGGAGACTCATCGCATAGTAATATGAAAAAAGGCGACCCAATGGGGGAAATCTTCCATAATGTGAGATCATATGTGTGGGCAGATAAAGACACCATTTGGGCCTTCTTCATGGTTTAAGGAACATGAAGAAGGGATAGAAGTATGCTCGATATGATACTATCTCATGGATTTTTATCAAGCCTGAGACGGTAAATGCTCGATGGTGTTTTCATTTTCAGAGAGTCTGAAAATAGGAAGAATCCTCCAATATGGTCTCTTTTTTGTATGGTAGTGCCCTAATCCTGAAAAAGGATAAAAGTGTACAAAGGAGAGCTCTCTCAACCGAAAGGGGAAGAGAGACTTCTTTACCATAGGTATTCCAATTAGGTCGAGAAAGGTTAAAACTATACTGACTGGATGATCATTCAAATAATTTTACAAGCATGAATGAAACCAATTTTGTTCAACAATATTTTCTTGATGAGATGGCTAGAAAAGAGCTTAAAGAAAACCCATAATGATTTTTTTCGTAAGTTACAGTCCCAATGTCTGACAAATAATAAAAGGATACAAAGGGAAACATTCGTAGTTGGAAGGTGCTAGGGTGGTCCTTTTATTTAAATAGTCCACATAGTTAGAAAAAGGAGATAAATGAGGCCACATAGACGCCCTTTCAAATACTTTAACGAGGGTGAAAGGATGCAAGCATGCTCGACAATCTTTTCATTCTTTGAGTCAGAAAAGAACTTAACAGAAACTCTGTAATGGTCAGTCAAGCAAGGAGGAATTGTTCGATGTACCAAAAGAGGTTATGCTATGAACATGGATGATAGGACTAACAGTGGAACACTTGATGGGGACTCCTTGTGGGACGATGGATGGTGATAAAATTGTTATATTTTTAACATTAAGCTAGCATAACATTAGGATCTTTAACTGAGAGAACAACAAGCACATCAATCAAACACAAGAGACAATGAACACAATGTTTTTCCTTAGGGAAACCATAAATGGAGAAAACCCCGCAACTTCCTTAGAGATAGAATCAACACCAAAGTAAAACCCAAAACAGTAAGTGATCTCCCGACAACAGTAACATTATTTCTATCTAGCCCCAGTGTCTTCTCCTTCCTCAACTATGTGCTACACTTGAGTGTGTGTGAGATGTGTACTAAATAGAGAGTCCAGCTCTCTATTTATACTAATCCTGACATGACTAAAACCCTACTAGGGCCGACCTCTCTAGGAGAGTCTAATAACCCTAGTGCCCCGGAACTGTAGGGACTTTAACCCTTAGACAATAGGAGGGTTACCCACATTGACTTGACATGACTTGTTTACAATATATATCCTCCTGATAGGAGCATCGAGGCATGACATGACACAAGTACATCTAGGAATAAACATCAGGTTACAATAGATAAGAAATACAAGTGAATACATTCCAAAGTTACAATTACATCAACACTTCCTCTTAACTAGGAAGGTATTCTCTCGACACAATTTTCATCATTGGTCTTCTTCTCTAGATCATCTCATCATATGTATCTTCAAGTCATCTTCATCTTCGGATCTGGATCATCACTGGTCATCATCACTAGATCTGGATCATCACTCAATCTGGATCATCATCACTGGATCTGGATCATCACTGGTCATCATCACTAGATCTGGATCATCACTCAATCTGGATCATCATCACTGGATCTGGATCATCACTCGATCTAGATCATCACTAGACATCATCACTGGATCTAGATCATCACTAGATCTAGATAATCACTAGTCATCAACACTAGATCTGGATCATCACTCGATCTGGATCATCACTGCTGGATCATCATCACTGGATCATCACGGGTGCTATCTCATGATTCTTCTCATCACAAGAAGTTCTACAGAGCCAACCCTTTTTCATGCTGGTTGTAGGCCTAGCCTCCATGTAGGTATTTCTTCAGTGCTTATATCTGACACCAAGTCAGAATGGCCCATCCAACACTTACATCTGACCTACTCGTCAAAAATCCACGCCCAACATTCACATCTGATCATGTAGGAACCAATCCTATAATGACATCAGAAAGGCCCAGCACTCACATTTATCCATGTGGGAACACATCAAGCAACCATGCTAAAAAGGATATGCTCTTTCACCCATGTGGGGACCATGATGAAATAGCTCTACACTTACATCCACCCATGCAGGAACACATCCTGCAACCATGCTGGAAGGGCTCTGCACTTACATCCACCCATGCGGGAACACATCCTGCAACCATGATGGAAGGGCTCTGCACTTACATCCACCCATGCGGGAACACATCCTGCAACCATGATGGAAGGGCTCTGCACTTACATCCACCCATGCGGGAACACATCTTGCAACCATGATGGAAGGGCTCTGTATGTACATTCACCCATGCGGGAACACATCCTGCAACCATGATGAAAGGGCTCTGCACTTACATTAACCCATACAGGAACACATCCTATAACCATGATGGAAAGGCTCTCAACCCCAGGTTGAGGGTTCTTGGTACCTCACCAGGTAGCTCCATTCCAAGAATGGCAACAGCCCTTATATCTGATCAAATGGGAACACATCCCTCAATCATATCAGAATGGCCATGCACTCACATCTGATCATGTAGGAACACATCCTACAGTCATATCAGAATGGCCCTCATTCCTATACCAAGTATTCCTGGTACCTCACTAGGCAGCTCCATTCCAAGAATGGAAATAGCCCTTATATCTGATCATGTAGGAACCAGTCCTATAGTCATATCAGAATGGCTCAACACTCATATCTTACATGGAAGGAACCAATCCTCTCACCATGACAGAATAGCTCAGCCCTTACATCTGACCTACTCGTCATAATGGCTTACGGATTTAGCACTCATATCTGACATGGAAGGAACCAATCCTCTCACCATGACAAAATGGCTCAACCCTTACATCTGACCATGGAAGGAACCTATCCTCTCACCATGTTAGAATGGATATGGGTCTCATAAATTTCCCTTGGAGCAAACCTTGATCTGAAGAACACCAAGCTTCTCCCTAAAGTACTCAAACTTCACCCTAGCCAATGGCTTCATCAACACATCAACTATCTATTCCTCCATTGCAACATACTAGAGCTTTACTGCTCCCCTCTGCACCATATCCATTATATAGTGATACTTGATCTCGATATGCTTCGACTTGTCATGGAACACTGGATTCTCTGACAACTTCACGCAACTCTGGTTGTCACAATGTATACAAGTAGCATCCAACTGGAGATCAAATAAATCAGACAGTAGCTTCCGCAGCCATACTGCCTCACAACTAGCTGAACAAGTGCGACATACTCTGCTTTAGCTGTACTAAGTGCCACACAGGATTGCTTCCTGCTAAACCAAAAGATCACACCGGATCCCATACTGAAGCAACACCCTGAAGTGCTCTTCCTATCAATGGCACTACATGCCTAATCTGAATCAACATAACCCTCCAGGTTAATCTTCTGATTCGACTCATACTTGATCCCATAATCAACTGCACCCCTTTGGTACCTCAGAATATGCTTTGCAGCAATCAAGTGAACATGTCTCGGATTTGTCAGGAACTTGCTCAAGGTGTTCACAGCAAAGCAAATATCTGGTCTCGTGTTCGTCAGGTACATCAAGGACCCAATCATCTGACGATACATCGTAGCATCAACCGTCTCCGATGAAGCATCACTTAATAGCTTCAGTTTTGATGCCATAGATGTGGCCATAGCCTTGCAGTCCATCATCCCAAACCTCTTCAGGATCTCTACTGTATATTTCTCTTGTCCTAGGGAAATCCCATCTACATTCTGGCACACCTCCATGCCTAGAAAATAATGCATCATACCCAAGTCCTTCATTTCGAACTTGGTAGCAAGCTTCCTCTTCGTATAAGCAATCAACCCATCCATACTTGTTACAAACAGACCATCTACATACAGTAGGAGCATCACTGGGTTGCCATCTTCAACCTTGTAGTAAAGGCTGGAATCTGATTTACTCCTAGTAAATCCTAAACTGGATAGAAAGCTATCAATTCTGCCGTACCAAGTCATGGGTGCCTGTTTCAAACCATACAGGGATTTCTTCAATTTGCATACATGAGACTCTCTATCATGTGTCTCAAAACCGAGTGGTTTCTCCACATACACTTCCTCTTCCACTACACCATTCATGAAAGTAGTCTTGACATCCATTTGGTGTATCTTCCATTTCATCACTGCAGCCAGAGCAAGTACCGATCTAATGGAAGTGTATCTGGCTACAGGTGCAAAGGTTTCTTCATAGTCTATTCCTTCTTTCTGGGAGAAACCACGAGCAACAAATCTTGCCTTATATTTCTCTATGCTACCATCCGCAGCATGCTTGATCTTGTAGATCCATTTGGAAGTTACAACTGACTTCCTTTCTGGTCTTGGGACAACATCCCAAACATCATTCTTCATGATCGACTAATACTCTTCGATCATAGCATCCTTCCATTCTTTCCGTTCTGCCACTTCTTCATAATTGGAAGGTTCTTTATCAATGAAATCACATAGTCAATGCTACATACCCTGAGCAGGATCTGGTCCTCTTTCTTTCTCTGTGATTCTCTTTTGGAGCCCCATATCTTTCCACACCTTGGATAACTTCTCATACCCAAGAAGGTTTCCTCTTGTGAGGATTTTTTTCCTGAGGTGGATCTACAGGTCTTTGTGGTTCTTCAAATTCTCGATCTTCTTCTTGAGCTTCTTCATTCATGGTTGTATCATGAATCCTGGGTGCTTCTGCTTCTTCAGATTCTTCAGTAGGTTTCTTTTTGGATTTGTTGTAAGCTATGTCTTCATCAAATGTCACATCCCTACTGATATCAATCTTCTTGAATCCTGGGAAGTATATTCTGTAAGGATTTGAGTTTCCATAATATCCCACAAATATACCCTTCTTACCTGAAGGATCTAATTTAGTTCTCTTCTCTCTTGGAATGTGTATATACACAGGACAGCCGAATATTCTGAGATGATTGACTTCTGGTCTCTTGCCAGAGAAGAATTCTTCAGGAGTCTTGTTCTCGAGTACTCTATGTGGAGTACGGTTCTGTACATACACCGCTGTTCTAGCAGCTTCCACCCAGAGATGCATAGGAAGATCTTGATCATGAAGCATTGCTCTTGCAGCTTCCATGATAGTTCTATTCTTCCTTTCTGCAACCGTATTATGTTTTGCTTCGATTTTTGGAATACCTTCAACAACTTTGCTTGCAATAGGTATAGCTCTGTAATGCACATGTGCAAGTCTTCTATGCCAAAGTTCATTTGGATCTACTGTGTCATGGACCAATGCTTGTTCTGGATGGCCCTTTAATTTGTACAAACCTCCTTCTTGTTCTCCAATCACTACTGCATCATCGATGGTCTTTCCTTTTGACCACATGATGACTTGACCATCTATGAATGCAACCCTCATTCCTTTTGCATCTAATGCAGATATGGAGAGAAGGTTCTTCTTAAGTCCTGGCACAAAAAATACTTCCTTCATTGTCTTAGACTTTCCAGAGTCTAGTTTATAGGAGGATTCCCCACTACCTTTTATTGGATACTGGTAGTCATCTCCTAGCCTCACCTTGTGAGGTGATTCATGTTCTGACAGTTTCACAAAGGATTCCTTGAATCCTGTCATATGCTTGGAAGCCCCACTGTCTATAAGCCGATCGGTGCTTCCATGAGTAATGTTTCCCGTAAGAGCAGAAACAAAAACATATTCATCTTCACTGGAAGAATCTTCACTTTCATATCTGGTTTTCTTCTTGGAAGGTTCATCATCCTCTGCAGCATGAGCATGATGTCTTCTCTTGTTTCCCTTATTCTTATGAGAGTTAATCTTGTTTCTAGGATAGTCTTTTGCAAAGTGTCCTCTTTCATCACATGTATAACATCTCAATCTAGATAGGTCTTTTCTAATATTATCTTAATGGTGAAAGTTCTTACCTTTGGAGTGATGAGAGTTTCTTCTTCCTTTCTTGGAGTGAACCGTGAGGGCTTGATCTTCACTTCCCATCTTCTCTTCTCGAGCTGCTATTTGAGATTCTTCTTGAGAGCATTCTTCCCATAGTCTACTAAACTTGAATAACTTCTTTCTGGCACAGATTCCTTTGATGAATGAATCCCATGACCTAGGGAGGCCATTCAGTGTTGTCATTACAATTTCTGCATTCTCCACTTCTTCATCTACAGCTTCTAGTTGTTCTTTGATCTGAGAGACCCTTCAAGAAGTAAGACTGGATGGTCTCATCATTTTGGATCTTTACATTCTTCAACTGATTCCTTAGAGTCATCTTCCAATTGATGTTCTTCCCTTCAAACAATTTGGTTAGGAAATCAAACATAGATTTAGGTGTCTTGAGAGAGGACACCTGTGGCATGAGGTGATCCTTGATAGAATCAGCAATGATTCTCTTTGCCATAACCAGCTTATTCTTATGTAAGGCCTTTTCCTCATCTCCCTCTGGAACTGGAACGTCCTAACTGATATAGGAGTCTAACTCATTTTCTTCCAGGACCAGGGAGATCCTATACTTCCAAGCTTGGAAGTTATCATCTCCCTCAAGGTTTTCATCAAGCTTGGTATGATGAGACATCTTAACTGAGAACCTCAAATGGAAATACAAAATATTTAGATCTTACCAGGTCAAGATGTTCGATCTGGATTTGGAGATGAAATCCTGTAGAGCTGGTTCAGGAGCAAATTAGGGTTTTGCTTTTCCGGAGTTTTGTCCAACCAAATGCTTTGAATTTTATCGCTAACTTCGATTTTAGGGAGGAGATCAATCCAGGCCTGGGCTCACTGAAAAATTCCTCTTCTGTGAAAAGCCCTAATTTTCGGCAGCAGTGTCGGGTCCAAAACTAAAAAACCTCAGAATTGGATTCTGCTTCGACAGAAAGATGCGGCCTAGGGAGGAGAGTTATTCCAACCTTCTTTTGCTGAAAATCCGTGGAGAGAGATCCACAAAGTAGGAAGCCCTAGTTCCCGCAGGTGCATAGTGTCTTCTTCTCAGGTTAGCTCTGATACCATGTTAGATTTTTAACATTAAGCTAGCATAACATTAGGATCTTTAATTGAGAGAACAACAAGCACATCAATCAAACACAAGAGACAATGAACACAGTGTTTTTCCTTGGGGAAACCATAAATGGAAAAAACCCCGCAACTTCCTCAGAGATAGAATCAACACCAAAGTAAAACCCAAAACAGTAAGTGATCTCCCGATAGCAGTAACCTTCTTTCTATCTAGCCCCAGTGTCTTCTCCTTCCTCAATTATGTGCTACAGTTGAGTGTGTGTGAGATGTGTACTAAATAGAGAGTCCAGCTCTGTATTTATACTAATCCTGACATGACTAAAACCCTACTAGGGCCGACCTCTCTAGGAGAGTCTAATAACCCTACTACGGGGACTTTAACCCTTAGACAATAGGAGGGTTACCCACAATGACTTGACATGACTTGTTTACAATATAGATCTTCTCGATAGGAGCATCGGGGCATGACATGACACAAGTACATCCCAAAATAAAAATCGGGTTACAATAGATAAGAAATACAAGTGAATACAATCCGAAGTTACAATTACATCAACAAAAATAAGGCCAACTGTGCAGTATGGATGGAGCGTATGGCTCGTGAACATGCCAATACGTACAATGTGTGATTCGTGTGGTCGCATGCCAATTGAGGTGACTCCGAGAAATGGATCGAAAAATAATAAGGAGAGAACTAGACGTGGCTCTCGTCAATAGATGGAGGGTGTAAAGCCGAATCCGATGGTGGGAATGATGTGTAAAACAATCATTAGATGAATATGTGGTGCACATAAGAAAAAATAGACCAAATGGAGGGATGTAAATAGGGGTGCCACATGACATGTATCATTTTCACTGTGCAGTGTTGAGTTGGAGTGGAGGGCCCCAGAACATAACTGTTGATTTCTTCCAAAGGGACCGATGAATTTTCGATATGTGACTTGCACATAAGAGTTCTCACCGATCCCGTCATTTTTAGTGGTGCATTTTTTGGTTTTCCTCACTCTAGGGGTCTTAGCTGAGCACGAAGGGTTCTCAGGGATGGGTCTCTCTTTTCGAAGGAAAAGGAGCCACCCAGGTTGCACTTATCAGGCAGACAAGCGCGACCCAGTCGCACCTGTCGATGAGACAGGAGTGACCCAAGTCACACCTATTCAGGGGATAAGAGAAACCCAATCACACATGTTCAACATTTTTTCATGACTCGGGTCGCAAAAAAAGGGAAAACATATGCAACCTAGCCCAGAATGAGGGTTTTTGCAAGACTAGTTCTGGCAGGGAATGTGTGTGTGTAGGATTCCTCGAGCCACGTTGCAAGAGTGAGACATTGGAGACCTATGAGAGGAGGTGGATGATGATGGGGCGGTATAGGATACACTCGCCCGATGTGGGTTGTTAAAGTTATTCCATATCCCTTTGATGCATTCAACAAAACTGTTGTTGGACAAGATCATGAGCTATTGGGACCAAGACGTCGACTGTTTCATCATCCATGGTGAGCATTTGGAGATCACCCTCCAAGATGTGTATTTTCTGACTACCCTTCCATTACTGGGTGTGATCGGTGACACAACACCGAAACTCCTAAGGGGGGTGCTGATGGATTACCTTCTCTCCAAGAATTGATATGCCTCAACATTTATGCACAATTCATACATACTGGTGTGCAACATAGAGAGTCTAGTAACTCGATCAGTGATAGCTATGGTGTTGCACATACTAGGATCGATGAGGCCACACAAGATCTCAGGTGATCAACTGTTGATGGTGGAGAGTGTGCTAAGGGGCACCTACTATGGGTGGACCCAGATGTACTTGACCGTGGTTCGACATGGGCTAAACCATTCTAGATTGGTGGGTGGGGATTTTTGTTTCCCCTCCTTTTTGTGCTCAATTTTCTTTGAGCGACTTCCTACACTACGACCGCATATGGCGGTGCATGAGGGGGGACCTCGTGAGCCTCGCATGATGAGGTGGTGTGAGATGATGATTAGAGAGGGATGCGGCTTGGTGGGTCACTTCTTCACCTAGGATATTTTTACATAATGGTGACAGCTTCCAGTCCTCATAGAGGACTATCCATATGCTAGGATGGATTACTGAGGAGACTCGAAGATGCCCCAACCTCCAGGAAAGGTCTAGGGACCTCACAGTATGTATACATGATGATTTTATGGTTGAATTCATATATATTTTACTATCTTAGTGTTAACTATATCATGTGTGTGATAGCTACGGATGACATACTATGTGCATGTGCAGACATGGGACCGCACCCTCCAGCAGGGTACCAGCAACGCAGGGATAGGGTGGAGGGTTTAGATCCACCCTCTTACGGGCATAGACAATGACAGAGTGCAACATTGGACTCACTGCAGCTGGACGTAGAGAGGCTTCTCAAGGGAATCATCGATGATGGGTGGTAGTACCTTGATGATGATCTAATCGCCACATGCTATAGGGATCCTCCAGAGGGGATCTCTCTCATGAGGAGGATCATAGTTTTTTCTAAGTATGTCACAGCGGCGGCACAGTGTGATGTTCCAATGGAGGAGGAGAGCTCCGACAAGGAGGAATCAGATAAGGACACAAAGTCAGCAAAGGATGACTTAGACTAGCAGCATGTGATGTTGTGCCCCTAATGAGTTGCTGCATGGGGATTTTTGTATGGTTTGTATGATCAACCTAGAGAGCATGTGGAGATTCATTCACTACTACATTTCGATCCAAAATCCGACGGTTACTTCCGACGGCGCGTGGATTTTTTCTTTTAAACCTACCAAAAATCACAAAGTTAATTTTTTTTTTAAATTGTGGTCATAAGCGTCGCTTAAGCGACGGCTAGCCTAGCAAGAATCGCTTAAGCGACGGCGCATAAATTGATCAATTATTTAAAAAAATACACTTAATTGGTTAATTATTTAAAATGGAAAACTAAAACTTAAACTATCATGCTTAATCACCCCTCAACTACCACTACAGGTGTGCATTTTTGTTTCATTTGTGATGATATTCTCATTTGTAAGGTTGGGTGATTCCATTTGGACATGATCAACATATCCTTTGCTTGAAGTAGATAAATAATAGTTGTATTCACTTGCTTAAATATGTGACACCGGATCTATGTATTCACTTTCTTAGTAAAATGCACGCCATAGTATGTACATTCATTCAAATGAAATCTAGTTCATTAACCTTATTTTGGGACCACACTTATCAAACTAGCTAAATTGATTAAGTTTCAAAACTTGAGTATTTCCTATGTTAAGATTGTTTGGATATTGAAAAAATCCTTGATGCAGGTTCCCACATTGAGTTTGTTTAAAGAAGGAAATCTAATATGATAAGATCAGTCACGTTTAACCTTTCTTCTAACATTAGGCCCAAGTACAAAAAGTGGGTCTTGTTTGACCTTTTCCTATTACCACTCTGCATAAGCCTAAGATTAAGTGTTTCCCTTGCTGTAAAGAAAAACCATGTAATTCAATTATGTTAGCATGTGTATAGGTGAATACCCCTTCTATCCCACTACCTAATATAGACTACATATCAATAGTTTCAACATATTTAAGTGTACTCTTACTAACAACATATATGGAAGACTACAAAACCAGTAAATGTTGATCCTCTTCCAAAGTTATGTTCAAATGAAAAGGGAAATTAACTTGTCATTCCCCTTGTCGCATACTACAACTTAGTGCAAAAATTCTTATGTTTGGGTAAGGTCACTGCATTAGAACTAATGTATCTCCTTGGGGATGACCACTCACACGTGCACATATGTTTAAGCAAGATATTGATATATTATGTGAATTTGTCTTCTATCAAGGTCCAGAATCATGGGGTCAATCCTTTGTCATGTATATGGAGCCATGATTTGAGCGTGGGTTAATGTATGATATTGGAGCCCCATGTACTATGGCATGACTTTTATTGGCACAGATGGTGGCGTAGGAATGTTTCATGTGAGTTGTTTGCTCCAATCCATGGGCCTTCCCTTGATCTATACAATGAAGCAAATCAAGGAGGGGTAATCCATTTGACTTGGCTATGTTGGCTTTGTTATTTTAATTATGCTATGGATATGAATTGGATCATGATATGCACATTTTGTTTCTTGTTTACTTCGTTCCATTGGGCATCTTTCGCTCTTAAGTTATTGGGACAATCCACTTTATGAGGGAAATTTTCACATGTATTCACGCATAAGGAGATCGATGCCTCCATGGTGAGATATATGTTTTTTGGGGCCATATTTCATGATTACACATGGACCTATAGGTCAACACATCACCCTTAAAGAGGATTTTAACGTATACATTGGAGTTTCAATTGCCTACTTTGCCCTCCTATAGAATAACTACTATAGACCAAATTAAGCATATTATGATATATTCGTATGTAACATGTATTTGCATATTGTTATTGGTGTAATGGCTTGTAATGGCTTATTGGTGTAGAGGCTCTTTGTTAAAGGCTCCCGTTCAAAGATGAAAGACCGGGGGTTCACTTCGCTCCACAGAATTCCCTCCTCGACTCTAGCGCTCTGCCCTATGCACAGTTTGCTCAAATTAACCACAGTACTGGATTTCGAGCGAATTGCAATTTCCAGGATAGAATGTCTTTTACTAATTTGGGTGTACCACTGCCTGTGATAAATTTCTGTTCACCTGCTCATGAGTTTGTGGGCATTAAACCTCCAGATCTGATGGTGCCGGCAAGGAGGGAAAATAGCACCCGGTGATTAGCGTTTTCGTAAGGAAATTATGTCTATGAAGAAGGGATGGAGGAAATTTGGAGTTGCAGTTGTGGGTTTGGTGCTGCTATCCATGCTCGTTCCATTGGTATTCTTGCTCGGAATCTATGGTGGATTTCAGAGCAGTAAGTTCATCTCAACCCATTTCATTTTTTATTTGACTTGAAGCCCCCTTCTCACAGACTGTTGTGTATGGGGAATCTGGATTTGGAGTACTTTGGCTGGGGCTGGGGCACTTACAGGTTTTTATGAATCCCATTTGTGGAATTTGTGGTGGGTTTTTTTCATTTTATTCAACCATTTTGTCTCTCTGCTGTATACTCCTACAATGGGCATTTGGTGTATACCTAGATCCTTAGTAATGTGGGTGATTTGGGGTTGGTATTTGCATTAGATCTGATTGAACAACAGGTAGTGTCAACATAATTGGTCAACGTAAACCCTGGCAAACAAATTGGTCAACGTAAACCCTGGGTTTCTATTGTGAGGTAGCAAGTACATTTTATTGTTGTTTCCAGAAATATGTCCCAAGGGGCTGCTCCACAATCACAAAAGAAACGGATTAAACGATAGTAAACA
>LPNX010182190.1:114489-160225 GCA_001517045.1 Pseudotsuga menziesii | reverse complement strand
ATTTCAGTGACCAAGGAAGTGAAGACTGCATTTATTATCTTTCCTGAGAAGAGTACGGCCTGATTGTTTTTCCTGCTGTACGGCTGCCTTATTTATTGCATAGTTCGTGGGGTGTACGGCCTCTTGGTCTCTGCTGTACGGTGCATTAATTGGCACAGAATTCGAGGGATGTACAGCCTGTTATTTACTGCTGTACATTGCATTTAATAGCACAGAAATCGAGGAAAAGGTACGGCCGGTTTGCTGGTACTGTCTGTGTATTTATTGGCACGATTTCCTAGGAAGTGTACGGCCTGTTTGGTGCCGTACTGCTGCATTAATTTGGTTCAGGAAAATAAGAAGGGCATTTCCAGATTTTGTGAAGAAATCGGTGGTGAAGATAAGTTGTATTTCTGTCCATTATTTTGCTGAAGAAATTAATAAATCTCTCCTCTCTGACTGGTTTTCCCCGTGGGGGTTTTTCCAGGGCTGATTAGCCAAAAATCTCTGAGTAAATTTTTATGGTGTGCATGCATTTGTTTTCAGCCTGTTAGTGTTTTTCTGCGTGTTTAAATTGTTCAGGAAAATTTTTATAAGTAGCTTCAAGCCTATGCAAAACCAGCTGAAGTGAAACTCATAAATTGTTCATTAAACCAGCAAGCAGTTAAACTCAGTTTTTCAACAAAGGATTTACCGAGTTACCAGGCAAAGCACAGGACCATACAAGATCAAGCAGAGGGAGGTTGTACGCTGCAAAGGAAGGCCATACATCAGTTGTACAGATTTCGTACAGCTAATGAAGGAACCGTACGGATCCATACAACTAACGCAGAGGGTCGTATAGCTGACGCTAGAAGTCGTACAGCTGTCCAGGGAGGTCGTACTGTTTGTTGGGCTTGCTCAGTGATGTTTCAGAGGTTCTAGTTTGCCAGATTGGGTGTATTGAACCACTGGATTGTATTTGTTCTATATCTTCATAATAAAATTTCATATCTAACTACTGCACCGATTTTCCCATCTTGGGTTTTATCCGGGGGTTTCCATACCCAAAAACATTATGTCTATATTGATGTGATTATTGTTCATGTTTCCCAGTATTTATATTTCTGCTGCATTACTAGTAAAAAAAACTCATGTGTGGTTATCAATAAAAGTTAAAATATACTGTTTAGCCCTCGTTTGAGTTTTAAAGGAAATTTACATGGCATCAGAGCTCTAGTGAGCTAAATCTGAGAAACTGCAGCAGTATTGATAGATCGAGGGCAGATCTATTGAAGACACAAACCTAGAGTTCAGATTTAGGATTTGACAAGTACACTTCACTATGGTCGTAGAGTTGAGAGTTCAGGATAGACTCCAAGGGGCTCAGAACTTTCCTACTTGGAAAGAAAGGATCACAAGGATCCTGGATGTCAGTGATGTAGAGGAGCACATTGACTCCACAAGGGTGCGCCCACAGATCTGGCAAAGTTGGCAAGATGGAAGAATTAGACTCCAGAACTATGTTGATCATCTTGGATGGGGTAAAGGACCACGTAGTATCTCACCTTTACGGGAAGAAGGCCACATTGGAAATGTGGAAGGCTTTGGAAGGACTTTACCAAAGCAAGAACGAAAACCGGAAGATGGTCCCGCAAGAGAGGATGCGCAATACCAAGATTTCCAAGGCTGAAGGAGTGGTGCCTTATCTCAGAAGACTAAACAAATCAGAGATGAGCTTGGTGCAGATGGCTCTAAGACTAAGGATGAGGAGCTAGCTCGGATAGCTCTCAATGGCTTTTCTAAGCCATGGGACACCTTTGTAAAAGGTGTGGTGGCTAAGGAGAAGCTCCCTGACTAGTAGAGAGTGTGGGATGATTTTGTGCAGGAGGAGACCCGCATGGGTCAAGGTTCAGGTTCATCCAGCAATGCCTCACATATTGTGGATGAAGAAGCTCTAGCCCTAGCAGGGAAGAGCAATGGTAAGGCAAAGAAAAAGAAGGGTGGTAAGAAGAACATTGACATGTCCAAAGTCACGTGTTTTATCTGCCATAAGCAACGACACTTTGCCTCCCAGTTTCTAGACAGAAAGAAGAAGAACAATACCCAGATGGAAGAATCTGCAAAGGTGGAGGAGTTCAGCAAAAACTTCGACGAACACTTTTGTTTGATAACTTGCATGGCAAGCACCACAGGAAACAGCATTCGCTACGTAGACAATGGAGCATTTTTTCAAATGACGAGACATAATAGGTTCTTTAAGAGCTTGCAAGAGGGTGGATTAAATCTCCACATTGAGTTGGGTGATGATGTGCAGTATCAAGGGCAAGGAGTTGGTCCTGTTTCGTTCTGAAGGAGTCTAGCAAACCCCTTAGCTTTGCTGACGTATTGTATGTTACGGGGTTGACCAAGAACCTCATATCCGTTTCCACCCTGAACGATAAGGAATTTCAGATAAAGTTCCGAGAGCATAGAGTGTATATCAGGCCCAACGGGTCAAATAGGAGTTTGGATCGAGTGATTGGGACCCGGAGCGGGAAGGTGTATAGACTACACTTCGAGTCTGCAAAGGATCTGGTCAACAGCAGCAGCAATGAGGGTGAGTTGTGGCATAGGAGGATGGCACACTTACACCATGGAGCACTGAGGCATTTGAGACAAGCAGTCATTGGAGTTCCTCAGGTATAGGAGAAGAAGCATAACCACTGCAAGGGTTGTCCATTGGGGAAGAACATCAAGAAACATTTTCCATAGAGTGAGCACAAGTATAAGGAGACCTTGGACTTAGTGCATTCAGATGTTTGTGGACCCATGAGTGTCCAATCGTTCAGTGGCTATAGTTATTGCATCACTTTCATTGATGAGTATTCTAGGAAGACCTGGATCTATTTCCTGAAGGCCAAGTTAGAGGTCTTTGAGCATTTTTGGGAGTTCAAGACTCTCGTAGAAAACCAGACAAGAAGGAAGATTCGAGTATTGAGGATGGACAACGAGGGTGAGTATACCTCCAATGAGTTCTTGGTGTATTGTTCATCGTAGAGGATCAAGAAGGAGCACGCCATTCCTCATACCCTGCAGCAAAATGGAGTGGCAAAGAGAAAGAACCGGACATTAGTAGGAGAAGCCAATGTTGTTTGATCGAGGATTGCCACTATTCCTATGGGCCAAAGCATACAAGACCGCAGTTTACATTCAGAACGGGTGTCCCAACTCCCCACATAGCTTCGGGGAGGAAGACACCCGAGGAGGTCTTCATATGCACTAGATCAGATGTGAGCCACTTGCGCATATTTGGGAGTGTCTGCTATTGTCACATTCACGCTGCCATTAGGAAGAAGTTGGACCCTTCTGGAGAGAAGGGGTTACTTGTTGGTTACAACGAGACTTCGAAGGCATACAAAGTATATATTCTTGCTCGCAAGAGGATCATTGTGAGCAGGGATGTCCAGTTTGATGAGGACAGAGCCTTGCGAAGATCTATGGAATTTCCAGCGCAGAAACAACCAACACAGAACTCGGGGGTCAAGTTAGAGGAGCCACAAGTACAGGTACAAGTACAGACACAGAGCACAAGTTCTGATAGTCAGGGGGAGTCAAGTGAACAAGATCCTTTGGTCATTGACTTGGAGGATGAGCCGCAGCAGGAAGAGGACATCCAACAGCCGCAACAAGTAGACACAAGACCACGGCCTAAGTGGTTTAGGTCCACAGTTCAAGATTCCAGGCAGGTGACTCTTCCACAGAACTCCATGAGACGGAGCAAACCACCAGAGAGACTTAGTTATATGGCATTGATGACGAAGTTGATTAACTCCAAACCTTTTAGTTTTGAGGAGGTTGCACACAACATGATGTGTAGCAAGAAGCCATGGTTGAGTATGAATCAATCATGAAGAATCAGGTATGGGAGGTTGTGCCGAGGCCAGAGGGAAAACAGGTGGTGGGATCCAGATGGATCTACAAGGTGAAGCATGCAGCAGACAGAAGCGTGGAGAAGTACAAGGCACGCTTCATGGCTAAGGGGTTTTCACAGAAGGAAGGTATTGACTATGAGGAGACCTTCGCCCCTATCACCAAATATTCTACCATTCAGACCATTATCTCATTAGCAGCAGAGATTGATTGGCGCGTTCATTAGATGGACGTCAAGACTGCCTTCCTCAATAGAGTGATACAGGAGGAGGTATTCATTGAGCAGTCTGAGGGGTTGGATGTGGAGAAGAGGGAGACACATGTATGCAAGTTGTAGAGAGCTCTTTATGGGCTCAAGCAGGCACCTCAGGCATGGTACTCGAGGATAGACAACTATCTACGAGAGATGGGATTCCAACAGAGTGAGGCAAACCACAACCTGTACTTCTTGTCAGGTGAGGTGCCTCTCATACTGGTACTATATGTAGATGATCTCTTTCTTACAGGAGATGAGAGGATGATTGATGACTGCAAGTCCAACCTTGCAGTTGAGTTTGAGATGAAAGACCTTGGGTTGATGCATTACTTCCTAGGCTTGGAGGTTTGGCAAAGAGACGAGTGTTTCTTCATTGGACAAGGGAAGTATGCAGTGGAGATCTTGAAGAGATTCAGGATGGTGGAGTGCAAGCCTATGTCCATACCTCTAGTTTCCAACTGGACGAAAATTGATGTATCAGGGTCAGAAAGGTTTGATCATACATTGTATCGCCAGCTTATCGGATCACTCATGTATCTGGTCAACACATGGCCAGACATTAGCTTTGCAGTCAACTCTTTGAGCCAATTCATGGTAGATCCTTGAAGAATACATTGGACAACTACAAAGAACGTGCTTCGCTACATCAAAGGTACAGTGGTGTATGGGTTCGTTAATAAGCGCAGTGGGGGTGTACAGTTAGCAGGCTTCGCAGATGTGTAGAAGACCGAAAGAGCCTAAGACCGTAAGAGCACTTCAGGTTGATGCTTCAGCATTGGGTCAAGGGTTGTCTCTTGGTTCAGCAGGAAGCAGAAGTCAGTTGCATTGAGCTCGACAGAGGTTGAGTACATGGCAGTTAGTTTAGCTACATATGAGGGAATGCAGCTGAGGAAGATGCTTTCAAGGTTATTCGAGTGTGAGCTAGAGGCTATTGTGGTTCACTGTGACAATTAGAGTGGCATCAAGCTATCTGAAAATCCAGTGTTCTATGACAGGAGCAAACACATAGACATCTGGTACCACTTCCTAAGAGACTATGGACAAATAGGAACCATTCGGTTGGAGTACATTCAAACAGATGAGCAAGTGGCAGACATTTTCACCAAGGCACTTTGCAGACACAATTTGTGAAGTTTAGTGACAAGTTGGGGTTGCTACCGAATCCCTTCATCGTTGAGAGGGAGTGTTAGAAAGTGGCAACAAGGAAGGTCTTCTATCATCGCATGTGTCCTGGCATGCTAGAAGACATTAAACAGGAAGTCAAATGTATTAATGTGATTTTCCTAAGTTTAGACTTAGGAAAATACATTAATTAATCCAATTTTTTTTACTTAGTGAAGTCACTTATATAAAGTGAAAAATGAATAATTTAAGTGATCGCTAATCTAATCTTGGCCATTGATCTCACCAAAAGATCTCATCCATTAATCCATAGTGGGAGTCAGGGTTTTCGCTTGGCCATTGAGTCAAAATAAGATTTGGTGGAGAGGACACAAACAGAGAGAGACACAGACAATAAGAGAAGTTTGCAGAGAAGACGAAGGAACACTCACCCGGAGGATTCGTCGAGTTACCAAGCAGAGCAAAGGGTTTTACAAGATCAAGCAAAGGGAGGTTGTATGCTGGAGAGGAAGGTCATACATCAACCGTACGGATTTCGTACATCTGATGTAGAAACCGTACAGATCCGTACAGCTGACGCAGAGGATCATACAGCTGACGCTAGAGGTCGTAATGTTTGTTGGGATTGCTCAATGATTTTGCAGAGATTCTTGTTATCACACAATGTGTAGCTACCCACTAAAGGTATCCCATCCGAGACGGTAGAGGTTGGGTATCCAACCAATGACACTGCAAGGGCCTCGTCCACTACGAATGAAGGGTAGTTGTCACACCGGACAGGCTCTTGTCACTTTAGATCACATTGGAGTCTCTACTAGCCTAAGAGGCTTAGCGAACCTACTCAAGACACTCCTAAGGGTAAGCAATGGGTAAAAGAGATAATGAGTGAGATAGTCTAGACCTAGGAAATAGATGTGGTATAGGAGTTAAGGTGAAGTTGGGGAGACTTAGTGAATTAGGAAAATAGCCCAACTTAAGAAGGAAAGTACAATGAGTTAAGCAAAGTAGACCTAGAAAGATCTAGCCACATGCAAAAGAAACCTAAAGAACCCACTTAGGATTTTATGCAAAACTGGACGAAGTGGACCCAAAGAGGGTAGATCAAGGCATGGAATGACTAGATCCAGGTGCTTGGAGGATAGATCTGTGAAAATCAAGTGGGTTCAAGCATACCCAAATGATAGATCTGAAAAGATCTAGACACACGAATGGAAATCCTAATGAGACCCACCTAAGGTTTATGCAGAAATGGACATGGCGGACCCAAAAGAGTAGATCGGGCCAAGGAGTGACTAGATTGGGACGAAGTGGACCCAAAGAGGGTAGATCAAGGCATGGAATGACTAGATCCAGGTGCTTGGAGGATAGATCTATGAAAATCAAGTGGGTTCAAGCATACCCAAATGATAGATCTGAAAAGATCTAGACACACGAATGGAAATCCTAATGAGACCCACCTAAGGTTTATGCAGAAATGGACATGGTGGACCCAAAAGAGTATATCGGGCCAAGGAGTGACTAGATTCGGACACTCGATGGACGGATCTATGAAAATCAAGTGGGTTCAAGCATACCCAAATGATAGATATGAAAATTTGGACACCCATCCAAAGGGTATGCCCCCCCCTAGAGAGACTAGTGCTAGATCTCGTGGCAAATGTAGTCCAATTTACATGAAATTCGAGATCTAGCATCTATTCAACAACCTCTAAGTGGGTTTTGATGGCCATTATCAAAAACTCACGGAATCTATCAGATCTACAAAACTAGGGTTTCAAGAAAGGGTTTTGATGGAAAAATGGATGAAAACACTGAAAAACAATACTAACCTTGCAGATCGTACCTAAAAATACTTGCAGTCAGATCGGATGTCAATGATCCTTCCACTTGTTTACAATTTCTAGCGAGATCCAGCACGAAGCAAAAGTAAAACACCCAAAGAAGTGTGCCCCCTCTTCTCCACCTGCAAAATCAAACTACGAATGAGATTTGTTCACAGATGAAAAAGATAAGCTACGTACTTCATCTATAGAGATAAATACAATGCACAAAGTAGCAATTAAAAAACCCCCTGAAGACGAAACGATACGACCGGAAGATGATGCAAGACGCCTTAGCAATCTCCTCCAACCAATTCGCTACCCTACAAAAGATCAGTAAGGCCTTCCAGAAAAATATTTGTTTACATGCAAGATCTACTGAAATGTTCAAGCAAGAGGCATAACAATCACATCCAAATGCATTCACAAAGCTTCCAAGAGTTTCTACAAAATTTTTCTTGTATTCAATATTTCTAGAGCCAAAAGTCGCTTTTACAAATGAGAGAGCATCTCAATGTATAGATCTCTCAAGTACATAAAACCTAGATTCAAAAACATCAAGGGTCAAGATCATAAGATAAAATCATCCTAATCTACGACTAAGATTAGTCAAATACATCTCACGTGGATCAACTCACTACAAGAAGGGGGCGCATCACTAGAAATGCCCAATAACGGGGCGCACCACATAAAATATGGCAAATGGCCACAAAGTAGCACATGATGGGGCTAGGAGGTCATGTTATCCTTCACTATAATGGCACCATGGCACAATAACAAGGTGTGATGGCAAATAATATAAAGGAGTGAAAAAAATCACTAGGGTATCTCCCTCAAAATACATCAAGACACCCTCAAACTGCATAAATCAAGGATGTGGACCCTAAGTGAAGTGAAGCTAATGTCAGATGATGAAGGTGACCCAAACACTGTGCCTCAGACCAATTCCATGCCATTACTGTACCTCAATCTCCTAAATCGATTTCCTCATTGGCCATTTTTTACCACTAAATTGTTGCCTTGGGAACATAAAACTATCAAAATCTCACCCAGGCAGCATCTTCGCAAAAAAATGACTAAACATATGTGCCTGGCACCCTAGATATATGGTACAATCGACTGGCTAAAACCCACGGATCCACTCTAGTGCCCTAGGAGATCTCACCAATATCTGCACTATGTTTTATTTTTTATTTCCCAAGGTAAATCTACTGCCAAATGCCTGAAACACCCATATGTCTCCTGCAACTGCTCGAAACTGAAAACCAATTGCACCAATGGATTCAGAATGTCCAAATCAACTAGGAATGAGTACTCACACCCGATATGTCCATCAGAAAGGTACAACAGAGGCCCCATCCATGTCAGAACCATAATAATAATAAAGCCTGTAAATGTTGATAATCATAAAAATAATACAAGCCGTCATAGAAAATCACCATCTGAAACATGAATATGTCTAATGGACAACTGTAGACCATAAATAATCATCATCCAAGCCATCGGTCTATAACTCATCCTGGACCCTGCTCTTGGCTTGGTCAACACTGGGTTGACCAAGTCAAGATTGATCAAATGATGACCCAAGTGCTAAACTCGGAAAATGCAGAGTACAAAATGGACATGTATGCTCAATTACCTATGCTAACAATGACACTCAAGTAGAATTAGATTTTGTTGGCAAGTATAAGCACAATACATATATAATAATCTAAATCAAAATGATTAGTTGCCTTAAACAAGAACCTCCAGTGTATACTCATTTATAGATTTTATGCCTTTTGTTAGTCAAGGGTGAAGGGAACTAAAACTAGGCAAGGCCAAAGGGAAGACTTGATAACTCGCCACTATAAGCACCTGGGCGAAAGGACAAGGGGATCCACACAACACATAAGTTGGACTAGGTGAACTCTAATATCCTAATTGTTGATATTCTCTAATGTTCTATGATAGTGATGACTCACACACTCAATCTCATACAACTTTGCAAAATAACCGTGCATGCAAACTTGCCATGCAAAAATGCCCTAAAATATAGCTGAATTAGGGTTAGGGTTTTGTATATAGCTGAATTAGGGTTAGGGTTTTGTAGAGAGAAATTAACACTTGCCACTGATATTTCGGCTGATAATGACTCCAGAGATCGCTGCATGCATAAGGATCCAGATGGGTGGTCTAATAATGCTCTTTTCCCCCAGTGTCATCGCCCCGCAGTACCGTAAGCACCCTCCAGACTGAAGGTGACGTTTTTGTAGGAGAGGTCAGTTCGGGCTAAAACTTTCTGAGCTTGTCCGTCTGCTAATGCTGGAGAGATGGACTGGCACATGCAGAAGTTTCGCTGCCTCTAAGTGCCCTAGCGAATTGATTGGCAGTTCTGCTGCTCACGCCCCCAACTAAACTGTTTGGCTGATAGCTGCTCCAGGTGAGCACGCTGATGGTTGATAATCACTGCATATCGTAGGATAGGCCTGCTGAGAAAGAGGAAGCTGATATGCGGAGGAAAGACTGGGTTTTGTGGTCCCAACGAATCCTTCTGTGTTTTCCCTGCTACTTCCGGCTGCAAAACATGGATATGCTAATAACCCTTCGAAATGTGTTGGATCTCCTAATACTGTAGTATATGAAGGATGCAATGGATAAACCTAGATGATCTATCCCAATAAGAGACTAGGGAAGATATCTCACTGCCGAACCCTCGCTAGCTGAAGACACTGTCTCCAACCCCAACTGTCGTGGTTGCACACTGTGCTACTGCTCGAAACTCCAAAATCAATCAACAATAACAATAGATGCCTCCTTTAGTCCCATAACCCTTCTTAAATAGATCTTCATATGATTTTAGGGTTTGCATGTCACTTTTAGGGTTTATGCTTCGATTTTGCATGCATGCAATTCTAATTTGATGTTGACTTTAATACTAACTAAACAAGGTCTGCATGCTCTGCATGCTTTAGGATATGAACTCAGATGGCCGCCTTTCTACACGGATGACTTAATAATACTGAATTGATGTACCTTTATGCTCCTAGTGCTCCTCAGTTATTCCCTTTTATTTAAGACCCACTCAAACCTATGGGAATAAGATAGGTTAACAGGTGTTCTCAGGGTGCTTTAGTTGGAAGGGGATATTACAGTCCTCCCCTCTCGAAATTGCTTGTCCTCAAGCAATCTTCGACCAATACATCGAATCATTTGTCTCTCTCTTCTTGTCCATTTTTATCAACCAGTTTATTCCACTCATGGGTGGCCCTTCTTTTCCTTCGAATTGGTGTTTCTTTTCACCCCTGCTCTATATTCCCTCCTTGTATTTTTTGGGATACCTGTGAGGATCGAACATGCTAGTTTTGGCTCCTTGTCCAAATCCCCTAGGCTTCATCCTATCTTTGTCTGGAGGTCTACCTAAAAAGCCCTTCGCACACCACTGTTCCTTCCTTGATTTCTTAAGTGTTAGAGTTGACCATTTCCTTGTGCGAGTCTTGTCCTCATGCCTGAATATGGCAGTCATCCCCTTTGTTGTGGCTAACCCTGAAGCTTCATTAGGCATTCCCCTGAGGACTACCCTCTTCCCATCTGGTGCCAAGAACTCCATCTCTAATGTTTGGTAGTTAGTTGAGTATTTCCCAATTGAATACAGCCATTGTACTCCCAAAACAATGTTCGTGTCTGGCACATCTACCACATAAAAGTCGTGCACCAATGTATAATTCCCAAGTTGTACGTGTAACTGAGGTATCCTCTGTGTGCATTTCATCATGTGATTGCTAGCCATGACAACGGTAAAGCCCTCAAATTCCTCAGTGTGAAATCTTTTCCTCTCTACCCAAGAGGCATCTATAAAGTTGTAGGTGGCCCCACCATCAATCAAAGCAATGGCACGCTGTCCCTGGATACCGCCCCTGATCCTGATAGTATGGAAGGTGGGGACTCCTGTGAGGGTAGCAATAGTGGCTCTCTGTGGCAATTGTTCCAATTCTGTACTACGTAGTTCTCCATCCGCTTTCTGCTCCGACTCATCTTCCTCACTGCTATCTGGAAGTACCTCGATGAGGTGTACTTTCCCTTTACCCATACATCTGTGGCCTGGTACCCAAGGTTCTTTGCAAGCAAAACATAAGTTCTTCCTTCTTAAGTCTCGTCATGTGTCCTCGTTCAACCATTCCCTCTGTGGGATTATCCTTTCCCTATTTTCTAGAAGATGGGTAGGTTTTTCCTTGTTTTTCGTGGTATTTTTTTGTGGTTGTTTGTTCTTTGGTACAGAATCTTGTAGGTCCAGAGTCCTACTGATAGCATCTTGCAAAGTAATTGGCATGTAGGCCTTTACCCATCTGCGGAGTGGCTCAGATAGTGCCTCCATAAATAGCATAATCAACCGACTCTCTAATATGTCAAATACCATAACTAAAACTCTCTGGAATTCGGATATAAATGTCTCGGCACTGCCTGTATCCTTGAGCTGCGCAAGATCCCTGAAATGAATCTCTAGGTCCTTCTTATCAAAGCGCTCCATGAGCTTTTGTGTGAAGTCACTGTAGAAAGTAATAGTGTTGTGACCCAATGTCACCAGTCCATGGTACCACCAGTCATGTGCTTCCCCGTCTAAATGTAAAGTAGCCAACTTGATTGCATCTGTCTCTATCATGGAGTTAAGTTGGAAGTAGGTGTCTAACTTCTGTACCCAAATCTTGGCTGAACAAATGGATGTCCCATCAAAGTTGGGGATAGTCAGTCTCCCCAATGTGCGTTGCAACTCAAAATTCTGATTGAATGCTCTATTGAACCCTCTTGGCTTGTTCCTGCTTTTCATGTTGAAAAAATCTGAGAAAGTCATGGTTGAATGGAATTCATCTCCCAAGTCCCTGCACTCCTGTAAGTACGTTCCAAATGGTTCACTAGGCTCTGCTGCCATGACTGGTCCTGCTACTGCATCAGCCAGGAAGTGAGGCATAGTAGGCTTGTTGGAAGGTCTGATATATATGTGGGGTGTGTTTTGCATATTGGTGTATGCATGCTTCCCATTACTGGTTATAGACCCTCTATCTATCGGTGAGAGAGGTGTACTGTTATTACCTGGTTCTGGTTTCGCCGACAATTTGTTGATTGCATTAAGCATATCCTTTTGCCCTTTGGCTAGGTCCTGTAATGCGCTTACTAGGTTGCGAAACTCCATCCTGTCCTCATCTTCTCCTGTTCCTTTTCCCCTATCAGAGTGTATACCTGTTGGGTCCATGTCTGAGTTGGTATCTTCTAGTTGGATATCCTCAAATTCCTCCATGTACCTACTCTTCCTTCTCCTATAGGTTACAAAAGTGTCCTCTTCTGTATTCATCTACTTCTCATGTTCAAGCCCACAGCTGGCAAGGAACATGCTCTAATACCACTGTAATATCTCAAATGTTGATATTCTCTAATGTTCTATGATAGTGTTGACTCGCACACTCAATCTCATACAACTTTGCAAAATAACTGTGCATGCAAAAATGCCCTAAAATATAGCTAAAATAGGGTTAGGGTTTTACAGAGAGAAATTAACACTTACCACTGATATTCCGGCTGATAATGACTCCAAAGATCGTTGCATGCATAAGGATCCGGATGGGTGGTTTAATAATGCTCTTTTTCCCCGATGTTACCGCCCCGCAGTACCATAAGCACCCTCCAAACTGAAGGTGATGTTTTTGTAGGGGGAGAGGTACGTTCGAGCTGAAACTTTCTGAGCTTGTCCGTCTGCTGATGCCAGAGGGATGGACTGGCACATGCAGAGGTTTCGCTGCCTCTAAGTGCCCTAGCGAATTGATTGGCAGTTTTGCTGCTCACGCCCTCAACTGATCTGTTTCGCTGATAGCTGCTCCAAGTGGGCAAACTGATGGCTAATAATCATTGCATACAGTTGGATAGGCCTACTAAGAAAGAGGAAGCTAACATGCGGAGGAAATACTGGGTTTTGTGGTCCCAACGAATCCTTCTTTGTTTTCCCTGCTATTTCCGGCTGCAAAACGTGGATCTGCTAATAACCCTTCGGTATGTGTTGGACCTCCGAATACTGCAGTATATGATGAATGCAATGAATAAACCTGGATTATCTATCCCAATAAGAGACTAGGGCAGATATCTCACTGCCGAACCCTCGCTAGCTAAAGACACCGTTTCCAACCCCAACTGTCGCAGCTGCACGCTGTGTTGCTGCTCGAAAGTCCAAAATCAATCAACAATAACAATAGATACCTCCTTTAGTCCCATAACCCTTCTTAAATAGATCTTCATATACTTTTAGGGTTTATGCTTCACTTTTGCATGCATGCAAATTCTAATTTGATGTTGACTTTAATACTGACAAAACAAGGCCTGCATGCTCTGCATGCTTTAGGATATGAACTCTGATGGTCTTCTTTCTACATTAATGACTTAATAATATTGAATTGATGTACCTTTCTGTTCCTAGTGCTATCAATCCTTAGTTATTCTCTTTTCTTTAAGACCCACTCGAACCTATGGGAATAAGATAGGTTAACGAGTGTTCTCAAGGTGGTTTAGTTAGAAGGGGACATTACATGAACAATAGGGAATGGCAGTGTCTCGCATATGGGTAGAATGATGAGAAGACTCCACTAGACTTTAAACAAGCAACATTTTTATACTTTATTTGCACAGCATTATTATACTAGTTAACCTCTAAAGGGAGGTGCCATGGTAAGCCTTTTGGGCTTCTAGAAAATGACAAAGCCATAACCTTCTAGGGCCAGTCTCTCCTTGTTGCCCTGTGGGGGAAAATGAGCCATACATTATACAAAGAATGAGAGCTCATCCTCTAGCCATCAACTTTTTTTCTTATTACTAACTTGCCAACCTCCAAGAGAAGGATCCCTAGAAAGCCTTATGGGCTTCCAGCAAATGACTAAGGCTCAACCTTGAAGGGCTTGCCTCACCTTGATACCCTGTGGGGATAAATGAGCCTTACACCATACAATGGATGAGTGCTCATCTCTTGGCAACTGGCTAGTTTTATTTTTTATTTGCAGTAGTGTCTAGAGACACTTTTATTTTGCTAGGAGGGAATCCATTTAGAATAACTTTAAGCTCTGATGCCTTAGTGTCTAAAACACTTCTATGGTAGGACTACTTGTGTTCAAGACCTATAGGTAGACATTCCCTGTGATAAACATCACATAAACCGACACCGAGACACAATCTATACATGGAGACCTATTCCAACATAGAGGTGAAGGTGGGGGAAATCCCAGATGTCACTAATCGAGTTACAAGTCAAGGTTAATCAATCAACAATGGAAGGCAACAAATGGACAGAGACACTAGAGATGGTGCCAAGACTAGCAAGCTATGTCCCTAAAAGGAAATGACCAAATCCATACTAGGAGTAGGGCAAGGCCAATGAGTATACAAAGGAATCTCTAGGTCAAAACAGCTAGACCATTTATACTTTTGATTCCAAGTAAAACTAAGCTAAAGTATTGCCAACATATAATCAATATCAACTGAGTCTCATTGCTAAAATAGGTAACAGAGCAACATCAAAATCCATATGCACAAACCATAATATCACCTGGGTCATATACCTGCACTGAATCTGAAACCAATCTGAAGATCATTGGAACAACTATTGCTGCTACATATCAAGGGCACTATAATAATCTTTGCTCTGGGTCATGAAAGAATGGCTAACTCAGTCATCGAATCTAGCGTCATGAGGCTCAGTCATGGCATAGAACTAGTCAATCTGGATAATATGGATCTGCTGAAAGTGAGAGATCATCAACTGGTGGCTCGTCATCTGTTGACTTCATAGTAAAGGACTGGCTCAAAGAATTGCTCAGTACTACTCAAGAACAAAAGTAGCCCAACTACTATATATGTGACAACAATTATATTTTTTCAGGTTGGGTGTATTGAACCACTGGATTGTATTTGTTCTATATCTTCATAATCAAATTTCATATCTGACTACTGCATCGGTTTTCCCATCTTGGTTTTTAGCCGAGGGTTTCCATACCCAAAATAACTGTGTCTATATTGATGTGATTAGTGTTCATGTTTCTCGGTATTTATTTTTCGCTACATTGCTAGTAAAAGAAACTCGTGTGGTTACAGTAAAAATTAAAATATATTGTTTATCCCTAGTTTGAGCTTTAAAGGAAATTTACAATATACATGAGAGCTTTGCATATTTGTGTTTAATAGTTTGGATTTACATGGATGTACGTAAATATATTGGTTAGTTTTTTTTCCTAGTTTTTTCTCGACTTCATCCCAATTTCGACAAGTTTTCAATTAAAAGCGAAAGGAAATCTGCGATGAGAGTTTTTCAATTCAACAAGTTTCGAACCTATTAAGCAATGTTCCATCTTTTGACTATTTTTTAGTTCCTTAATTTTCGTAAGTAATGTTTTGTTATGAGTTCTTAGTCGAAATAGTTCTTCGGTATTGCTTGCTAATTTTTCATTGATTTTTGTAATTTCCAACTTGTGTATCTTCTTTGTGTCGTCATATTTCTGTTGGATTTCTTTCTTCTATTGCTGATGTCCACATGTCTCTGATTCTTGACTTTTTAACTTTCTCTGAACTTGCGCCAATTTATTATCTTTGTCCATGACAAGCTAGTTTAAATGCTTTATTTCTAATTTGAGATTGTCATCGTCTCTATAAGGTGATTCTTTGTTATTTTTTTACTTTTTTATTGTCTTCAAGATCTTGATCGCGATTTTTTAATCGAGATATTTCTTCATTCTTAGTTGATAACATTTTCTCGGTATCTTCATTAGTTCTTTCCATCTTTTGATTATGATCTTTGAAGCGATGATTCTCTTGTTCTGTCAACTGATCAAGAATGCTCTGCTTACTTATCTCAAATTGTAGATTTTTATTGCTTTCCTTGTAGTATCCTAATTCGCTTTCCAATCCCTGTGATTGCAATTGTGAGTTACCTTGATCGTCTTTCATAATAATATATTTACCACATATTGGACATGAGCAATTGCAATTCTTAAAAACTGTCGGATATTGCAATTCTATTTCGCAATAAGGACACTTAGCCCAAAATTTAGATTTACATATAGAATCCGTAATTGGCTTCAATGACTTCTTCAATATCTTTCGAGATTTGACTTCCACTCTTTTAGTATTTTATTTGAATTGGTCTTTTTTTACTCGACTACTTCTTTGACTTTTTCTCCTTTCTTTGTTTTTTTTTTACAAAGAATTATTATTTCCAAAACAATAACTATAATTATTATTATTATTAGAGTTTAATAGTATATGGATTATAATAATATTATTATTAATAATAATATATTATTATTAATAATAATATATTATTATAATTTTTTTTGAATGCTTAGAATTTGGGTTTTAACTCTAGGTAAGGTGTGACAGGAATGAGCAGCACGCACGCTACGCCCAAGAAGTGGTATTTCCATCACATTTATGTTTCTTGACCATTTCTCTAGTATCATGGTGTACTGTTTCTGGTAATATAGGTATCCAGTGTATCATCTGTTACAAATTATTTGAAGAGAACTTTGTCTCCCATAGAGACACAATAAGCTTGTTTCCCTATTCTACTAACACTGCCTGTAAAAGAGTGATTTTTGTGTGTAATTTATGGTTCTAGTAAAAGGATGTAATGATGAATAAGTGCAGCAATACAAAAAACTGAAAAACAGGAAAAAATGACAGCAGAAAAGCAAGGAAAACATATCATAACATAACATGGGCAACAATTCTATGTTTTCTTGCTCAGTTCTAATGAATTTTCCTCCAAAATCATATTGCAAAAGAACGTAATATTACTATTGAGTAGGCAAATGAAAAATCCAGAAAGCAAAATAAGATAAAGTCTTATTACAGCTCAGTATAATAGCATTCAGATGACATACTTCAGATGGAAGACCATTTATCTGGCGTAACACATCAAGTGGCAGTGTATCGAGAACTCTTATTGGAATAAGCCCTTCTGAGTGCCTGGACAAAGAATGCATTTGATATTAGCAAAATGCAGAAGACTGAAATTGAAAAGGAGAAATAACAAGTGTGCACCCTAGGAGAAAACACATACCAGATATAGTCTACAGTACCCAAGAATTTGGAATGATATGTTGTGGCCAAAGGTTCACCTGAGCGATCTCTAATCCTAGCACTCCCCTATTCAAGACTCAAGTTCAAACATAGACAATAACATGCATGAATTTAATCGATCATATCAGTTTCTGCCTTTAAATTCTAATTGAACAGAAGACCATAAGATCAGATATATACTAACCTGAACACATGCATATGCACTGAAAAGCTTCAGTGGGTGTTGCAGCTTTGTACAGTTGGAACTACCAGTTGCGTTCTTCAACTCATCTTCATGCCACCTGTAACTGAAGGATAAACCTTGATAAGAATTGTAAACTGAAGAATCCAACCGCATAATGGTAAAGGCTATACAAGTCTTTGCCCAGTTTATTAGCAGATGGTCAAGCATATTTTTTCGAGTTGTCAGTTTGTCAGGCAGTATTGGAGTTACATTGAATATCAGCATCCTGTCTTGTTCCAAAACAAGCTGTACTGGAGGGCTGCTGTGTTTTGAGATGGGCAAGCTCTTGTGAGGATTTCCTTCCTTGGTCTATGGCATTGTTTATGGATTTCTGCACTGTTTGTGATATGGAAGCTTAGGGGTATGTGTTTGATCGAGAGATGTGTCCTGTGTCTGCCTTTATTGCCTTATGGAAAGATGAGGTATGTCACCAAGTTGGCTAAGGGAGTCTTGTTGATCAAGTATGCCAGAAATTTTGCTCCTGTTGTATTTCTGACTTTATTCTGCTTTAGTTAGTTTGAGAAAGAGGCTATGATAGGCATTGTGTCTACCCTTCTACACTTTGCAATTTTGTTTATAAATGTGCTTCTGTGAATAGAAGTATTATTTTTCTATAAATAAAAAGGCTATACAAGTGGCAAAAAAATTATCAAAACATACTACATAGATAATTTATACTGATATAAATTAAGGAATAACTAGATAGCCCCTGTAATTCAAGAAACAGGATGACAATATTATTAATCTAGAAGCTTTTGTTCTTATAAACCTTCAGTTCATACAATCCAATGCGAAACACACTGAAAAAATGCAGCTTCAAGGTTCATTTAATACAATGTCAAACAAAATGCAATTTGAGATATTATACCAGGAATGATTATTACCTGTTTTTCTTATATGTTTTCATTTTTGGGATTCCCAATTCAGAACCACGAACACTTTCAACCTGACCAGAAATCTGTGTTCGGTCATGTGCTAGAAGGTCCAACTGAGAAAGAAATGAAATAGTAAGAACATGCTAACTCGTGGTGTATAATGATGGCTAGATAGCATATAGTTCAATGCTCACCTCAGACGAGACTAAAAACTTATAAAGTGAGCTCTGCACACAGAACAGGAAAGGATGTTCATAACAACAATTTTGTTCCCAGTGAAAGCTAGGGAAAAGTTAAGAATATGCATCAGACATTCCATTCAGAGAAGATTCAAAATGTAGAAAATTTAAAATACTTGAGGAGTGCTGTTGAAGTCGCCGGCAATAGCAACAGCTGCCTTGCCCCATTTCTCGGAAAGGGCATGAGCCTCTTGCAAAAGAACCCGAACCTGCAAAAAACAAATTTCAACTTAAATGAGATGTAAATTACTAAAGAAAGTTTAATGATACCAAAAATAACTACTATTGTATGCCTGTCAATCTGTCCGTATATGTGTCCTACCAACGTGATGATATAAACGGTACTTGTTAAACCTTGTTCATCAGTCTGGATCATAGTGGAAAAAATAGGCATTGGCAAAAAATCGGCAAGGGTCCAGAAAACATCTTCTCGGCAACATCGGCGAAAAAATCAGCAAAAATCAGCAAACCATGGCAAGCATTAAAAAATGCAAATTTTGTACTTCAATAGGGTCAAAATTTCCTTACCAATTTTTTCCCCTATTTGCCGATTTTTCCTAATTTTCCCAATTTTTTCCCGATTTTTTTCGATTTTTTCCTAATTTTTCCCGATGTTTGCCGATTTTTCCCGGTGTTTGCCGATGTTTGCCGACTTTTCACGATGTCCGATTTTTTCAGGCCGAAAAATCAGAAGCTAGAAAAAATCGTGATTTTTCGGGATATCGCCGAAAAATCAGCGATTTTTTCCACTATGATCTGGATTTCTCTCTCTAATTCTGTAGACATGATTATAACATGATCCATAGTATTTCATTTCCAAATTGTTATTCAGATCATCGAATTAAATATTTATAAGCTCCCTAGGTCACGGTCTACTGGGTAACCTAGGTCTGCTGGCTAACTCCTTCTCCCTTCAGGAGCAGCTTTGCATGCAATCATTTCTTTGATGTTCAAATTATTATATTTATAAATCAAGCAATATACACATTCCTACAAGGAATAAATCAAGCAACAGACAGTATAAGGCCAGTCAAGTTTCTGCAAATTAGTGAGTTTTCATATAGGTCTGACACCATGATTCTTAAATATTATTTCACTAATTCTTCCTCTAAAGAGTTCACTGTGAACAGTAACCACAGTATCTCCAAGGTGATGGTTTTAAATTTTGCCAGCCAGTCATCCATAGACAATGCCTGCCATTAGTGGCGGGGTTCAGAGTCCAGACTATGTCTCTTATATCCACAGTGAAATAAGAAAAAATCAAAGTAACAATCCCTTCAGATAGCAAAATTAGAGGGTACAAGAGACACAGGAGATGTGTAAACCAAAAAGGTGTGGAAAATAAACTTCACCATTTTTGTCACAAAAAAATGAGACAGTACATCAATGCAGGCATTAATAACCATCAGAAAACTAGAGAACGGAGTCTATAACAATCATCGACAAATTCAATTTCAGATTTAAAGTCATCAAATTCAGATTTCAAGACAGAGATCCAATGTCTTAATTTCCCTACAAACTCAATAAATTAGATGTAATGAACATAAATATATATAAATAGACATTAGATCTGTATACATTTCAGATCTGTCTACATTAGGTGCCAACACTTTTTTTCTGTATACATTAGGTGCCATTTCCCTTAAAATTCACTGAATCGCTACAACTGCCACCTCTTAAGACTCATTAATACTGTTATTCCCAAACTGCTTCAACCTATCTTATTGCAAAAGCTTAGTGCTCAATTGCTCAATTGTCAGATACTACCAGTAATGTTCAAGGTCTCAATCAAATTTGCATAGGAAGAAGGAAAACTTTTAAAGTTATAACAACCATATCTTTGTTTTCCATTTCCAACTGTCAATTGATTTCAATTGATCTCTAATATCCTTAGCTTTTAGTAAATGATCTGACAAGAATTCAAATTTTCCCATTGTAATTGAAAATAACATACACATAAGAAAAAATTATCTACCTTTGTCAAAGGTTTCACGTATCTCCAGTAGGTTGCCCCACATAACTAGTGCATCAATACCATGTTGAACTTTGGGAAGCATCTCATTGATCAGAGCGTCACAGCCTCATGATTCTTCGAATCATACTTTTCTTGGCCATCTTCATTGGTTTTACTTTGGATTTATTTTCCCAATAAAGTTTGTCCAAACATGTGCATTGAAATATGGCAAGCATCTTTTGTTTCCATAATTTAAAATTTTGACCATTGTCCTCCAACATTATATGAGATAAGATGGCTATTTTCTAGGGTTTAAATACACCAAATAAATTTGAAACTCTGTTGTATGCCTAGAAAATTAAAATGGCACTATGTTTTGTTAGCTATTTAGCTCTGGAGGCACTCCACATGTTTTTGTCTTGTATGCGGAAGTGACCATACCCTAGCTAGACTACTTGACTTTGTAATGGTGTTTTATAAAGTTGTTTTAAAGTGACTTTCTATAAAGTATTCACTTGTTTTAATGTTATAAAGTGACTCTATGAGATAAAGTGCACTTATTTCATAATGTAAATGGTGACTTTATTAAAACTAAATGTAACCGATTTTGGAGGGAAAGTTTCTCAACCATTGATCATGTAAAGGAAAAAATAAATCTTGGCCTTCGGATTTAGGGACCGGGGAAGGTGAAAAACCACTTTCAAGTTATAAGAGAGCCTAGGGTAGTGTGCAAGACAAGGAAAGCATTTTCCAAGAGTGAGCAATTGGCTAGGTTAATTTTCAAAGAGAGAGAGAGCAGATTTATCAAGTGGACACAAATCCCAAGGGTATTTTTTTCTCAAGTGAGCACAAATCCCAAGGAGACAAGCATGCCTCCCAATAAGCTTTTTCAACTGGACCGTACTATACGGACTGTTGGACTGTACTCGTGGGCTGTTGGACACAATGGCCACACTGAGAGCGGGGGTGAATCAGTGTGTGAGCAATTTATAAACTTTTTACCTTCTTTTAGTCAACCGAAGAATATCAAACATAATATAATCAAATGCATCAGTTCAATCAACCAAGAGTCATAAGCACATTCATCACATCAAAGAGACAATAATATTTGTAACTTGATCTTTATTTATTTATATTATACATGCAAGAAAACAATCTTCTCGATTACAATCCACACCAACTGATAAGAAGAGCTCCAACTCTGAAACAAGACCCAACCTAGTTTTCTTAGCTCCAACTAAGAAGGGTTTGAAGTGTCCAATCCTCAAGTGCAAGATTCGTCTTGCAAGCAATCATATACCTCTGCTGCTCAACCAACCTCTGCTACGTGTTCAACACTATTGCTGCCATGCCACTTGTCATCATGTCTTCTGCTGTAGGTGTATCATACTGTTGGTCAACCACTGCTCAGTACGTTGTTGCTGCCATCAACACTGTTGGTCCAATGTTGCTTTCCAACCACTACTCATCATTACTTGGTCATCAATACTATTCATCATTGTTGGTCAATCTTTGTTCATCATTCTCATATAGTAATCCTCTAGGGCAATCATGCATCAACATCATGTAATGTTAATAGGTCTGCATATAAAACATCATCAAGGTATCATCAATCAGCATCATCACAAATGTATTCTTTACCACTGTACATGCACTGCATTCTTCACCACTGTAGCACCATTGCTTCATGACACTATACATCATAGTAGCTAGGGTTTAATCATCCGTTCATAGGAATGTATCGTCATTACAGTAGTATCACATAAAGGTGCATAATCATAACATCATCTTCATACCTCACTTGTTTATTCAATGTCTGTAGAAGATCACAACCATGTATATCATAAGGTATACTTGTCACTGTTTACTGCACAAATTGTATATTTGCCACTGTATGTTTCATTATCCTATATGTACTTCTCACACAGCTGACTGTACAGTCAGTATTGTTCACTCACTTCAGTACATACCACTTAACACAAACCACTGTACATTACTTCGCATATACCACTGCTACATCATCCTTGCACATCACAAACACTTCTTGCATATTACTTCAAAAACTGTTCATTCATTGTTGTATCTATCATTCATTCAAACTTATCACAGTGTGTAGCATGCATAATCATCATCATGGTATTCATGGTTTCTTACATGCACATCATTGTAGATATATATCATCATAGAGTGTATAGATCATACTTCACACTAAAACTAGTGTATGTAGCATCTTACTGTATAAGCTCTATAGGGCACACAAAATATCTGATTATACATATCTTTATTACTGAAACAAGGGCATCATCCAAGTATATACTTATGCAATCATGTCACTGTATATATATACATATTGCCACTGTACACTTCAACCTTTTCACCAACTGAGTTTTAGGGTTGTCCACAAAAGGTCTTGGGCTATTCACAGAACTCTAGGGTTGTGTATACCATAGCAGGTCATCATCAAGGTGTAGAGAGCTTCAAGCTTTGTATATGTGCTACAAGTTAGATCATGACTGTGTACTTATCTAGATGACTTCACATTCGTACCTTTGATCTTGAACTTTGACTGTAAAACTTGTCCATCTTTTCAACACTCAAGCTCGGATCTGAAGGGTATGGACTGCTGCCCTAGGTTGATCACCAAAATTTCATATGAGAAGATGTTGCTGCTACAACAATTCGGGTCTGTTGCAACTTGTTGCTTCTTATCAAGACATAAAACAAAGATTTGTTGCTACTAAGTTAGTGTCTGCTTGTATGCTGCTCCACCGAGAATTTGACTGTTGTAAGGTCAATTCATGACTGGTGTGCTGTGGAAACCCTTCATACTTCAAGCTCAGAACTGGCGGTGGAGGGCAGTCAACAAAAAGCATAGAAATCAACCCCAGAAAAATTGCAAAAACCAGACTGTTTAAACCGTGTGAAGAGTTGTGCAAAGGTCTGCAAAATATATCCCAAAAATTCGGATTGTTTAGAACCAAAATAATATTTCTGTGGAAGAGATTCGTGTCTTTCTCTGCTACTGTGTATTCTTCCTCAGTCAGCGAAATCCTCAGTCCAACAACAGCTGCAAGCTCCTTTTTCTTTTGCACAATCGTTGGTTCACATTTGTTTGAAGATGATGTATTTTTATACACTTAAACATGTGTCCACTTCCTTAAATAGAGGCCGACTTCAACAAGGTAAGAATTTTGTTTTTTATTTTGACATTGAATTACCATTTTAATGGTCAACCTTGGTAGCTTGTAATATGTATTTTTCTTTATTTTATTCTCTTATATTCTTCAGTAGTTAACCTCATGTATTTTTAATATTTTTAATTTAAAACATCATTTAAAATTTATGTCCATGTATCCTCCACCTTATTAGGCCATCAACACCCCAAGGACCAAGGACCCTTATTTTTAAGGTCTTAGGGTGTCCTTTATTTTTGTCCATAAGCAACTTAAGCCATGTCATCATCATGGGGTTGCATACAAAGTCACCTAGTTCGAGTTCATGTTCGAAATCGACATGAATGAAATTCGGAAAAAATTCGCTGAGCAAATTTTTTTTTATTAAATTCGGCATGAAATTCGAATATATATCTATATATATATAATTACCCAAATTTTATTTTCAATACTATAATTTTTGTTATATAATATAACTTTTATAAATTGATAAAGTATTAAATATATATTATAAACTTTATGCATAATTTTTATATATTAAATTTATATGAATATATAAATAACTTGACTTTACAAAATTACATTACAATTTCTGTAATAAAATTAATACTTCATATAACCATACCCTTGGACTCCAAAGTATGGCCAAACCTTTGACGCATTTACATCCTTTCGAAATAGTCAAAGAAAATATAAATTAAGGATTGGACGAATGGCATGGTTAGTTGGACAATTATAAAATTAGAGATCCAACGCACAAATAGTTTATATTCTCCGAGGGCACGTACAGGCCAAGCAAAGCATTGCGAATAGACTAGTTGGACAAAACGAAAGGGTTTCGGGTTGATCGCAGATTGTCTCCAGCAGTTAGTAGTCCTCGGCCACAAAGACTAGTGACTTGAGTCGAGACTACCCTAAATACTCCGTTTGCGACTGTATGCAAGGATTCGCGACAACACCTTCACTTGTACAATGAGCACAACAGTAGTTTTGGAGGGACTAGGTTTAGTTGCAGGCCGCCGAAAAATCGCCGATTTTCAACGATTTAATTCGCTATCCACAGAAAATCTACGAATTTCAAATTCTGAGGCGAAAAATCGCCGAATCCGGTGACTTAGGTTGCATAGGGCTTCCCATGCCATGTGTAAGGTGCCATCATGGGCTTCAACATCAAGCCAATGTGTGTGGGTGCTTTCATCTTTTTTTTACCCTTGGGCCATCCGAAGGGTTCCAAGACCCCAAATGCCCATATCATCTTCATTTCATTAAGCCATCTAGTGTGTGGGTCAAGAGGCTTCTTCAAAGCCTTTTTTATCAAGCCAAAGACATGTCCATGGGTTCCAAATCCTGTTAAGGACTATACAAGGTCACCAACATCATATAAGAGCTCCATGACCCCAACTAGGGTTGTAAGGTCATCAAACCACTAAGCGTGGGTCGAAGGACTTCTTCAGGGCTTCTTGGTCTTCTTCAACCACCTCAACCACACCAAGAGACCTCCAAGGGTCAAGATCCATCATAACATCACTTGTAGGGTTGCTAAGCCTTCTTCTAGGGTATCATGACACCATCAAAGCATAAATGACCACATAATGGGTCATTAATGCTTCTCCAACGTCCATCAAGGCTTCAAGGCCATCTCCTGAGTCTTCAACATCATCAGCGAGGTATTCAGCATCTTCAGCAAGGTGGTGGCTTCAATATCCAAGCTTGTGGGTACAGGGACCTTGTCAACTAGGTACAAGGTGCTTCAAGGTATAAACCCATTATGTAAGAGATCCAAGGCACTGCAAGTGGGACTTGGTGGCATCAATGATAGACTGTGGGGCCACTGCAAGTCCATGTTGGCACCAATGACAATTTCATCAACATGGGCCATACTGTACTTTTTCTTGCTGCATGCAACTCGAGGAGGCCATACAGGCTGTAGGATTTATTGGGCACGCAAATCGAGGGTTGCTGTGGTGGAGGACGTACAAGTCATACTGCTATTTGGGCACAAAATTCGAGGTGCTACACATTTTTTAAGTGCTGGTACAGTCATTTATTGCTGAAATAAATGCTGCTGTAAATTAATATTTTTGCCAAAAAAATGCTAAATAAAATTATCTTGGACTGGTTTTCCCCAAAGGGGGTTTTTCCAGGGTTATATTGACCAAAAATTCTGTTGTTTAATGGGTTTATTAGTCTGTTGTTTTATATCATTTTTTCAGCTGCAACAGGCTTAGTTTTTTCAGTGTTTCAGCTTCATGGTTGTTAGGTTTAATGCATGTGAAGTATTTTTACTTAATGACAGTTTAAAATCTGAAATCTGGGTTAAGCTAAGTGTTTGACAAAAGTTTGAGTTTTTGATAAATTCCTAAATCTTTTCATTCAAAGTGTGTCGAGACTCAAACCCTTGCAAAATCACTTTTCTCCAGAATTAATGTGAAAATATAGACTTGCATGTTCTTGATTCTCCATTCACACATTTTTAATTTTCCCCAAATCAACCTCATTCTCTTACACCGATTATCTATGCTACAAATGACAAGTTGGCAGATCAATACATACATGGTGGCAGTGTTACCCTTTTTGGCAGGTCAAGTCTTGATGCCACAATACCTCACACAGATGTTGACTCTTCAAAGGTAGCGCAATTCTTCATATATAGTATGGGCTCTAACATTCAAGCATCCCATGACAGCAGTGTCTTTTGGAATGTAGATTCCAAAAGATTTATTTTATTTATTGAATTGATGTTTTTTACAAGGAGTACAATGTGGCTTTGTACAAATCAAGGGTCACAATTAAATGATGTGACCTATCAAGTCATTCATTAATAAATAACAAATTATTAACTAAGTTACTAAACTATTTAGTTTTATTACAAGTCATCCCTCTCTAGAATACTTCGTCCACGAAGTATTGGTAAGGATGGGTGGCGCAAACGAAAATCTCCATTCTCCCATGTAGCTTCTGTTGATTTTTCCTAAGCAGAATCGAGAGCCATTCTCTTGGAGAATGGAGGCACCTGGTCAGTTACCAGGAATTTGAACCAGTCTAGCACTAGGGGACTCAGCCTAGAGTTGAGGGGCCATTCTTTGAATGGAGGCACCTGGTCAGTTACCAGGAATTTGAACCAGTCTAGGGCTGGGGAACCCAACCTAGGGCTGAGGGCCATTCTCCGAAAGAATGGAGGTGCTTGGTCAGTTACCAAGTATTTGACATTAAGTCAATTGATGCAGCCTAGGGCTGAGGCACCTGGTCAGTTACCAGGTTATCACCATAATCCCTAGACTGGGTTTGGGCACGTGATGCACTCCTATCCTTGATCTATGGGCTATATGACCTTCTCCAGGGATTAGCTACCCTTGGTTGAGACACCTAGCACCCAATCTTGGTGGCACAAGGAGTTCAAGTTAAAAGCATTAGTAATTCTCCCTATTTATTATGTACTTTGAGTGGGCATGAAGGACCCTGGAGACCACTTGCTTTGACCACAAAACACTTGAAGGACCTTCTTACCCGAAGCCTTGGTCCATGAGGAAGACCAAGAGGTTAAAGTCAAAATACAAGAAGACTTATTGTACCACAAGAAGTTAAAGCAAAAATACAAGAAGTCCTATCATACACAAAAGGTTAAAGTCAAAGGGTAAAAATAAAAAAGAATAAAACCCTTTTATCAATTCCTAATTATGAGGGACCACTTCAAGTACTTGAAAGTCTATAAATGAAATTCACTTGCAAAACATTTTAACACACACTTCACTTCATCTTGACTGCTCCTCCATTTCGTGACTGAAATAGACTATTCGCTGCTATTGAAGGAGTGTGGCTTTCCTCACCAAGACAGGCCGCAACTCTCCAAGTGGGGGCGCAAATCCCAAAGAGAGAATGGTAACTTTGATGAGTGGTTTGAGTTTTGCGATGTGGCACTCACTTTTTGGATGTTGCCATTTACCAAGCCTACGTCCAACTCCTTCCAACCTATTGACAATTCACACAGCAAAACGCTTTCATGGGTAGATGTGCCCCTCTTGGCTTTGTTGGTTTTGTTATTTAAGCAGGCATCCTCTCTTCGTTTTACACAGAAGATTTTGGCAAGGAACTTATGCTCTTGTACTTTGTAATATTTTTCTATCATTTTGAATAAAAGGCTTTGGAGGTCAAGAACTGTGTAGCGATTCTATGTGTGGATGAATATTGTCTTGAGCTTGTGAAGTAACCGGTGGTGTTCATTTTCTTGCATCTCTTTGGTTAAGTTTGGCCTTTGAAGGAGAGTTGTCTCTTGGTAAGGTAAGGTTTAAAAGCTTGTTTGCTTGAAGATCTTACTGTTTATTTGTTTCAGATATCTTGGGAGTACAAATTTATTTTGTTTAATAATCTTGTTTTTCTGAGTTCTGTGGCAGGTGGCACCAAATTTCTTAACCATTTTTGTGCAAGTATTTTGTATTATTTGCAGGTTACGTGGATTGAAGAAGAGGTTGAGTTTGCTTACATCTTCCTTCTCTACAACAATTCCACAAAGACATAGTCCCTCTTTTTTCCATTGTGAAGGACTCCATAGTCCATATTCTAGCATCAAGCTTCTTCATATCTTCTCTCATTCTACAAAACTACTCATTTTTTGTTACCAATTATTTTGATAATTGATATTTGGTTTAGTATATTAAAACAGATCAATAACTAAATCTGATTCCATTTATCATTAAAGTTAGGTCTGATTTGAATGTTAAAACTCATAAATCTATCTATCTTTAAACAAGTATTTTTCAATACTTTAATTTTTATCTTTTAAAAGTTACTTGAGTTATACGTTAAATTTGTATTGTTTAAATAAAGAATTTGACATATTTGATTGATGTTTATTTTCTTTTTTGCAACAGAAGCTACTTAAAGAGAGAGACACTCTGGCCAAATTTCGAAGAAACAAGCCATCCAGAGACCCCTCTTTTCACAATTCTCTCTTTGGCCATTTTTCTAAGGCCCTATATTGTAAAACTTGTGTTTCCTATTCTACAAAGGAGCACAAGTAATTTCTATTTCTAAATCATTGTAAAAAAGGGAAGCAAGTGGACAGCCAAGTGCCCACACCCCATCCCCCCACGGGGGATTCGGACTTTTTTTATTTTTTCAATTTTTTTTATTTTTTTTAATTTCTTTCAAGTTTTTCAAGTAAAATTAATCAATCCGGCTATGTTCTTGGTAACGAGAATGAAAATATCAGCACTGTGATTTAAAAAATTCACATTTAGTTCTTAAAAAAAAATAAAACTTCCAAGACTCCATTCCACGTATGCTCTTGTAACCACTGCAGGCATTTGGTTGGATGGGTGGGGCAATCAGAAAGGGATCGAAGTGACTAGTAATTAGTGGAGCACTTCAATTAATCCCTAAAAGTGATAATCCGGCACTTCATTCGATTTTACCAGGTTGTGGGAAAATTCTGCAAGTGAAGCGAGAACCATTAGAAAGTGACCGTGGGGCACCGTTAGGCTACACCCTCGTTTGGTGTAGTGTTGAACACAACCCCACGACTCCATCTATCCCACACGTCATTGTGAAAGCCACTCCTTGGTAAATCCGGTCATATTCCTCGTACCCACTGAGTATATCTTGAATACCATTTCCCTTGTAATAATAAGATCATTACTACATTCTTAATCAAATTTACCAAGAATTTACCCACTCCCTAACTACTCATTTAATAATTTTAAAACTGACCAACCGAGACAACTGCAATACTTCTCGAGACTTCACTAGCAACCCCTTTACAAGCACTCCATTAGGACTGGTCTATTTGGCATTTTATTTTATGTTTGATGCTTAAGTTAATCAATGTGTTATTTAGAATGATATTTTAAATGCTAGTTATTTAAACTATTTGCAGATCATCTCAGTTTCGGTATTTATTGTTACCATCTCCTAGACTTATTGTTTTATTTTATAGATTAAACACCATAGTTTATTTTACTAGGGACCACCCCCTTTGGCTTCGCTAGGAGAGAGCCTAGACGTAGGAGTAAAGATCAAGTGACAACACTTGACTCTTGCTTGCCCCCAAGGTCGCACCCAGTGGCTTGAAGATTTCTACCACGTGACCTGAGGTGCTAATTAGGCAGCGATAGAACTCAATGCTCAACTCTCCAATGGATATCTAAATTCACTTTCATGTTACAAGCATGATGAAGTTTCTAAAAAGAGACTTTTCAAGATTGTGAAAATAAAACTTGTCAACATTGTGAACCTTGAAAATTTGAAAGTGTCCATTTCAAGAACTCTATACTGAGTCTCCAAAACTGCCATCTGATACTAAAAAACTCAAGTTTCTAAAAATATAAATTTCTAAAACTAGTAGAATGGGGAATCTGAAATTGCCTATATGACCATCCTCCATTCCCCATGCATCCTTCGAAATCTGCATGTAAATATGTGATATGATAACTAGGGAAAACTGCTAAAAATAGAACCCTAGAAGTCTGAACTAAAAACCTACAAAAATATCACTGGTTGTGCTATCCTCCTAGAATACTGCTTTCTGAACAATGTTCTCTCCTGCAACCAAGGACATCAAAGGCAACAGTATAGAAATCTCTTGAATTGAGTTTTATTTATCAAAATCAGAAATTTCACCTCTTTAGAGGTTCGACAAATCTAATCTCTGTGAATAGTCAACCTTAGAGTTTAACTGAAATATAAATTACAGCAGCAAACAATGGACAATATTTCACTTCACATCAACCTCAGTACACTAGGAAATCCAAAAGAGAAGATATCAAATATATGACAACAAGTTTAAGCCCTTTAGGGCAATCTTTTCATGCATAAACGAGATCCGAAATCACTACAATAAATGTAGATTTACAGCAGCAAATCTGTCCTATTATCTTCAATATAAATTTTAAATTCCTTAACAATTTCAGCCTTAACTTATGTCAAATCAGCATGACATATTAGTGCTGGCAATTACCAAACCATGAGGACAATGATAGCTAAAAATCAAATCTATAATAACACAATTTTGGACAGCTGAAAACTTCATATATATAAATAAGAGATTAAGTTGAAGTACCTATCCTCAGCTTATCACAAGCTGGTACAACCTTCCAAGCCCTCCAAAACCCTAGCTATGAAAAACAAAGAAAAGCCTTAAATCCACCAAAAATACGCCAACAAGCTAGAATCACCACTAGCAAGTCCTCCTTGTCCTCATCTAAGTCACCGCATTCGCCGATTTTCAAGCTTGAAAATCGAAAAAGAGCCGAATTTTAACGGAGAACAAATTTAATCATTAAAAATCGCCGAATTTAATTCATTTAATTTTACCCTAGCTTACGAGCCCGCATTTTCTGTTCAGACAGCAACATTGAAGCTTCGTATCCACCCTGTACCTGTGAGTTGTGCTTCACTCGATGCCCTCGGCCGAAACTACAACAGATTTTGCGCGCATGATCACCCTGTCGTTAATTTGAGAGATATAAAAATCCACTTAAGTTGTGCTTCTTTGCTTGACGCCCTAGACAGTCCACGGTCTTGCAGAAGATCTTGCGGTCGACGGTTGTGCCAATATTTAAATAGGGCTCCTCTTGAGTCTCGGCATTCAAAATTCAAACTCGAAAACTCCTAATTATTTGACGATTAGTGATAAAGGATTCATGAGAAATGAGCCAATGAGCAAATTGGTTGTGGGTATGGGGAAAACTATTATCTAGTTTCATTTTTATAATGTGTTGAATGAGTATATTGAATTTTATTAAAAAATGATGTATTTTTTTATTATTTTGAATTTTATTAAAAAAAATGGCGTATTTGTTATTATTTTGAATTTTAACTTTTATTAAATATTTTGATGTATTTTTATCATTTTAAAATTTTATAGCCTCTCGAATTTAATGCCGAATTTTATCAATAAAATTTTGATTGCCAATTTTTTTACGAATTTTAAAGTCGTCGAACTCGAACACGAATTCGAACCAGGTGACTTAGGTCCTCATGCAAGGCGTCCCCTCTTCCCTTCCTTCTCAACAAGTACATCTTAGGTTTTATCACTGTTTAACAGTCAGAATTACCCAGATATATCCTGAGCAATCACATTCTATATTGCTGAGGCTAGGAATACTTGCAAGGTTCTGCCCAGGAAGAGTTTAAAAAGACAATCAAGGGGTTTGTTTAAATCCATTCCAGCAGTAAGACAATATTTTCAAATCTGCATTCCTTCATTTAAAACAGGATGTCAATTGGTCTGGTCAGGGACAGATTTGTTTTTGTGCTTCAAAGGGATTTTTAATGGAAACCTGCAGCAGAAATTCTGAGTGTAAACAGGGACAAGCACAAACAGAGCTGAAATTAGCACAGACAAAAAACTCCAAAGGAGGATGCATGTATGGGCAGAAATCCGTGGGAATGCAATGCACAGGAGGTCATAAAAAACAGTATTATAGGGCATTTTTCACAGTATATCAGCGAGTTTGCCAAAAAAGAATCAATGGTGCTTTCAAACACAATGGGTTATGATGATTTAGAGAGCGCTCTGTGGAGCATCTTTGGAAATTTAAATCCAGGATTTGAGTCTTCTCTTGCAAAAAAAACAGCAAGCAGCCTCTCCCAAAAGACAAGAAATGAGATTCTTAAAAGGACAATTCAAGAATCTGATGTAAGCAATGCAAGAAAAATCTGCTACAGTATTCAAGGAAGCAATGGCAATGGTCATTAATTTTCCTGGAAATGGATTTAATTCTTATTCAGATCTGATTTTACCAGAATCTAATGAAGAATCGAATGTAAACATAAAAGATAGTATGGCTAGCAAAAACCAGATTGATTTGAAGTCATCTGGAGATTAAAGATAAACCATCACATGGCTTGGAATTACTTCAGCAAATGAGTATTGCACTCCACATGTGACTGAGTCACTTAAAAGTTCTCTCCCAGTATGTGCAGTAATCATGTTGATGCTGGTACTACTGTTTTGCATAAAGTACTTGAAGAGTTAGTTGCCAAAGTTGTTGGGAAACCTGTTTCTATGGTTTATCGAATGAGGTTTTCGACAAACTAAAGCACTCTTCCAGCATTGATTGGGAAGGGTGGACTCATAGTAAGTGATTCCTTGTATCATTCTTTGATAGTTGCTGGTGCTTGAGCATCTGGATAAATAAAATAATTGTTGTGGTGGAAGGGATTCATAGTATAGACTCTGGAGGGTGAATTATACAAACTTCCATAAATTGTAGTTGTCTGCAAGAAGTATAAGGCTTATATATACTTGGATGACGCACATAGTATTGAATCTGTTGGAAAAACAGGAAGGGGAATATGTAAGCTTCTAGGAGTGGATACTTCTGATATTGATATTATGATGGGCACCTTCACAAATCATTTGGATCATGTGGAAGTTACATTGCTGAATCCAAGATCACTGGTTGTTCAGGACCTCATTAAATACTTGAAGGTTGTCAGTCCTGTACATCTCTGTGCAACAGCTATCTCTCCACCTGCTGCGCAGCAGGTCATATCTGCTTTGAAAGTGATTCTTGGTGGATATGGTTCAAATTGAGGAGCTCAAAAGCTTAAACGCATTCGAGAAAATAGCAAGTTTTTCTGTGTTGAGTTGGAGAAAATGGGATGCAACGTCCTAGGAGACCATGATTCACCTGTTATGCCAATAATGCTCTATAACCCGGAATAATTCCAGCCTTCTCTAGAGAAGAAAAGATATGCAGCTTCTCTTATAGATGAAAGTGCCTCAGTTATAACATCCATACAAATAGTGCAATACAGTCTTGAAATAGGTTAAGAGTGCTATCAAACCCAAGCGTTCAAGTTATATTTTGCTTCTGTGGTGAGATTCTTCCACTTCGGAATCCTAGCCCCTATTATCCACACATGTTCTAGCTTGACTTTGACCTCATCATGTCTTGGTAGGCATTGCTCTTCTCTGATTTCTCCCACCTAGTTCCATTTCAAAATAGTAATTCAAGTACCTATAACCAAATCCTATTGCATTATTTACTAGCAAGTTGCAGGTACTGTTAGGGATACCCCGCTTGTGCTGAGAAGAATCAACCCTAAGCAAGAGGCATGTACATTCAGGTGATAGTGGGCATAGTGTCTACTATTGCACCAAGACTCCATTGACATCAGCAATGCAGGTTCGAGTGTAAGCAATCACCAAACCCTAACTCCAATGCCTCCTTGGAGATCAAACGCTATCCCTACACTTCAAGAATGATCCAAGAAACCCAGTGCCTCAAGGGAAAGAGAGATAAAGATCAAAGAAGATTGAGCAAGAGAAAGAGAGAAACTAATGCTTCTCTTACATCTCTCACCCAAGAGTAAAGAAGAATAAGCACAAGTGCATGATTAATGATGATAACAACTCTCTTCCTCCTCTATTTATATGAGAGGTATGGGAGTTCTACAATGACAAGTGGACCTAATCCACTTCAAGCAACCTACAAGACACAAGTAGGTTCACACATGTGAAGCACTCTGCTCAAAGTAACACATGTCATTAACAAATGTCAAGCTCCAAGGTGACGACGATCAGTAAGCAAGGCTCCAAGGCATGAGCACCACTCCCAAGGTCAAACTCTCCTCTAGCAAGGCTCCAAAGCTCCATGCATCTCCAAGTTCTTATACCTCCTCATGGACCACCACACCTACATGTCCACTCCCTTAACCTGAACATCAAGTCAAGTGTAAGTCTCCATGCAAGCAACCAAGCAACTCCATGTTGTCCAGTACTCAACTTCTTCCTCCAAAATACCCAATACTCCTCCAATGCAAGGCATCCTCCAAGCAAGCGACCTCCCTCCATATGCCAGCTACATGAAGAAGTCACCAAGCTCCATAGGTCTCCAATGCTCCATGGAAGAATGCCATATGAGCATCCATACAAGGTCTAGCAACTAAGCCACCTCCAATGTGCATGTCCACAAAGAACGACCAAGAGCCAAACATACACCATGCACCCCATATCACATGAAGCAACCCCAATCATGGTGTAAACTACTAGATTTTCATAAGATTATGGCAGTATATCTTAATTGCATTAATGAACAGGATCACTAGAAGATAGACAAAGCACGAAACAATAACACGAATATTTTTATCTTGGAAAACCCAAATGGGAGAAAACCCAGCAACCTTTGTCTAGAGATGATAATTCTGAGAACAGTGTACAATGAAGAAAGAGAAAAAATGGGAGTATCTTCCAAAGATAGATACCCCAAAAACAATCTGATCCTTCAGTAGGTGCAAATTTCTCTCTCCCAAATAATGCGAACTTCACTTGTGTGACTGTGTGTAGAATGAGGAGGGGACGCCTCTTATTTATACTGATTTTCCACTAGGAAAATCCACTGGGGTCGACTTCTCTTGGGGGAGCGATAAAAACCTTTTTATAATTTTTATTTTAATGATGGCTTTTCACCCCAAGGTTACATTGTTCTTTCTAGGGTTTGTATGATGAATTACAACAAGATCAAACTCCTGTAGGAGGTACAAGTGAAGAATGTCTTTTGAAGTTGCACAAACTCCAACACTCACTCTCAACAAGGAAGGTATTCTTCGGTCTTTATCAGCATCATGATCATTTGGGTTTCATCTGTACATCTATCCTGTCTCTATCATCTCTAAATGTACAGAAGGTTGTCTCTATGAATTTGTTCTATCCGGATGTCTGAGAGAAAATCTTCTACTACCTGTCTGTCTCTTCTGCTGATGGGAAACTTCCATACCTTGCTAGAGAATCCTGGACAAGCAAATGTGTATGACCATCTACTACCTATTCGTCTCATCTGTCGATGGGGTACTCCGATACCTAGCTAAGAACCTAAACGAGTAAATGTGCACGACCATCTACTGTCTGTTCGTCTCATCTGTCAATGGGATATTCCCATGCCTGGCTAAGAACCTGAACGAGTAAATGTGCACGACCATCTATTGCTTGTTCATCTCATCTGCCGATGGGATACTCCCATGCATGGCTAAGAACCTAAACGAGTAAATGCACACGACCATCTACTTCATGTCCGTCTCATCTGTCGATGGGAGACTCCCATGCCTGGCTGAGAACCTAAACAAGTAAAGGTACTTGTGCAATCACACGACCATCTGCTACATGTCTGATTCATCTGCCGATGGGATTTCTCCCATACTTGGTTGAGCACCTGAAGGAGCAGAGGCACCTGTGTGAACCCAACCATCTACTACATGTCCTTCTCACCTGTCGATTGGATTCCTCCCATACTTGGCTGAGAACCTGGACGAGCAGAGTTACCTAGGAAAAAGTATGATAAATGTCTCTCAGTCATCTCTCCCTCTTAAGGAGGGATGCGTTCTCTTCTACTCCAAGTCTGTCGCGAAAGTATTCAAACTTCACCTCGGGAAGAGGCTTGGTGAGAACATCTGCAATCTGGTCATCTGTCGTAATATATTGTAACTCGACCGCACCTTTTTGCGCAATATCACATATGAAGTGATATTGAATCTCTATGTGCTTCGACTTATCGTGAAATACAGGATTCGTTGACATCTACACACAACTCTAGTTATCACAGTGAATCATGGTTGGCTCTGGAATTTGACCAAACAATCCTGCAAGAAGTTTACAAAGCCAAACTGCTGAACTAGCATCCATATACTCAGCCTCTGCAGTACTGAGAGCTGCTGAGTTCTGCTTCCTACTGTACCAAGAAATTACTGCAGAACCCAAACTGAAACAGCATCCTGAAGTGCTCTTCCTATCTATAGTGCATCCGGCCCAATCTGAGTCTGTAAACCCTTGCAATCTCAAGTCACAATCTGAATCATATCGTAGACCATATCCCACAATGCCACGTAAGTATCTCAGCACATGTTTTGCAATAGTCTAGTGAATCTGCCTCGGTTCGCACATGAACTGACTGAGGGCATTCACAGCAAAACAAACATCTGGTCTGGTGTTCGTTAGATACATCAAGGACCTAATCAGCTGACGATACGTAGTGGGATCGATTAAATTTGAATCTGAAGCAGAATCTCTCAGCTTCTTCAAATTTGTATCCATTGGAGTAGCTATGGACTTTCAGTCCAATATTTCAAATTTCTTCCGAATATCTATGGTGCAATTTCCTTGTCTTCAGAAAATATTCTTTTGCCTTTACCATACTTCTAATCCCAAGAAGTAATGTATCAACAATGTCATTGAGAAAGGTTGTCTTTACATCCATCTGATACAACTTCCATCCCATAGCTGAAGTAATAGCAATGATCGATCTGATGGAAGTATATCGAGCCTCAGGAGCAAATGTCTCATCATAATCGACTCCCTCTTTCTGAAAAAACCCTCTGGCAAAAAATATGGCCTTGTATTTTTCAATGCTCCCATCTACTCCATGCGAAGTTTCATGCTCCTCTGCATTCTGCAAAATTTGTCGTGTCCATCTGGGTCTTTTCCGGCTTACTGCCATATTTGTGGGAGCATCGTCATCAATCTCCATATCCGATCCTCTTGCTTTTTGGATAGCCATTTCTTCTTCAAAGGCTGCATCCCGACTAACTTCGATTTGCCTCGATCCTAGGATGTATATTTTGTAAGCCTTTGAAGACTTGCAATATCCCACGAATGTTCCCTTCTTACCTGAAGGTTCTAACTTGGGCACATGAATGTAGACTAGAAAGAAATTATCCATCTTGGTGACAACCAGATTCATCAAGGATCCTTCAATTGTCTTCTTTGAATCACGATAGCAGTGTCGTCAGTTTTCTATCGTATGTAATACACTAGAATCCTTGTCTTTGAGGGATAACTCCCTCTGTCTCTCAGAAGTGGGTTAAGTAAATCTTGTTGAAGCAGCAGATAGACTGACACTCGTAGAAGCCTTCCGCTTCTGATCACCAAATCTTTGCAGGAGATCATTCTCGGTCTGAGAGTCATAATGCATGCTTCTAGAGGCTTTCTGCTTTTGTTCCATTCGTATATCACTGGGATCACTTGTCCTCGTAGATCATGGCATTCCCTACAAGTCAAATCCCGTCAGATGGTTAGCAATATTTCACAATCAATGTATTAAAAAAATAAAGTAGGCAACCTTTTAGTCAATGCTTCGACACAACACACGTAAGGCCATTATTCGGATGTTTATGGTCTCCATTATAGCATACCATTAAGAGTGTGTACTACTCGAGTATGTTATAAAGGAGTTGTCATCCTAGATGGGTTGTGCAGCATGACAGGCAATTTAACTAACTGAATTTAGAAATGTAGATTTGTGTAAAATATATTAAAAAACAACCAGATCTAATCTACTAGAGCATGTAAAATCAAATACTTATCTTTTGTAGTTTTGTGGGTGGACTCCCACAGTCAGAGTCCACTAATCTGCATATGCTTGCTTGACAGTCATCACAGTCTGGATCTTCATATCATTTCTTAGAAGAACTCTGAACGATCATCCTTCCTTGGCTCCTTGTGAGGAGGGTCTTCTTCTACATCAGCAGTTGAAGCTTCATGCTTCCTTTTGATTGAACTTCGACGGCTACTGACATAATGACCGTATCTAAGATAAATCCTTCTTCTCTTGTTTCTTCTGATCTGAGGGAGGACTTGATCTCTTATCTTGGTGCTTGTGATTGAAGGACTTCCTTCCCCTTCCCTTGCATTTCTTGGCATGAGATATGAACGCTTGATTCTCCTCAGGTTGAGCACCATGAAGTCTTTGCTGTGATGTTAATCTCGTTTCTTCCTACGTGCATTCTGCCCATAGCTTATCAAATTTGGGCAGCTTGGTTCGACCACTTATAATTTAAATGAAATGTTAGATTAGTAGCAACAAGGAAGGTCTTCCTACATGCAAGTGTCCTTGCATGCAGAAGACTCTAAAACAGGAAACCAATTGTATTTAATTATTTTTCCTCAAATAATTAAAGTAATCTAATTATTTATTGACTTTAAGTGAAAGTGAAATTAGGGTTTTTGCTTTACCTAACGTTATATAAGAAAGGTCAATTGGTTGAGAGGACACACACTTCTATTCCGACAGAGACAAGATACAGACATGAGAGAAAGACAGACAGAGGATTTAGCTGGGAAAACAAAGGAGCGAGCAGCAAGATCACCGAACTAACAGGCAAGACAAAGCCCACACAGTTCCATAGGCAAGAGCTGCAAAGGGAGGTCGTACAATACTGTACATATTCCGTACAGCAATCATACAGTCGTACAGATCCGCACGTGTGATTTCGTACAGCTGGGTTGTACACTCTTGCAGGAGTGTGCTGAGGTTTAGCTAGGTGGGCTTTTCCCAGTGATTTTGTCCTGTAACTACATTCACCAAGTTTGGGTGAATTTGCAGTGCTGTAAAAGTTCCATATTTTCTCATAATAAAATCTATATCTGACTGTTGCACCGGTTTTCTCATCTTGGGTTTTTCCGGGGGTATCCATACCCAAAATAATAGTGTCAATATTGTGATGTGATGTTGTGATTTATTTCTCAGTTTTATATTCCGCTGCATACTGTAAAAGATATTCATGTGAGGTTATCACTAGATATTTTGAATGCATTGTTTAGCCCTAGTTGAATATTAAAGGAAAATTTACATGGTATCAGAGCTATAGTGAGCTAAAGCTGAGAGATTTGCAGCAGCAGTGATAGATCAGGGGAAGATCTATAGGAAGACACAAACCTAGACTTCCAGATTTAGGGTTTGACAGGTAACACTTCACTATGGCCGTACAGTTGAGAGTTGAGGATAGACTCCAGGGGGCACAAAACTTTCCTACATGGAAAGAAACGATTACAAGGATCTTGGACATCAATGATGCAGAGGCGCACATTGACTCCACAAAAGTTACACCCACAGATCCGGTAGATCTGATAGCTTGGAAGAAGATTGATTCCAGAGCCATGTTGATTATCATGGATGGAGTGAAGGACCATATAGTCCCTCACCTTTCTGGTAAGAAGACCGTAGTAGAGATGCAGGCGGCTTTGGAGAGTCTGTACCAAAGCAAGAACGAGAACCGAAAGATGGTGTTGCAAGAGAAGATGCGCAGCACTAAGATAGCCAAGGGAGAAGGAGTGGTGCCTTATCTCACGAGGCTCACACAGATCAAGGATGAGCTTGGAACTATTGGCTTTAAGACAGTGGATGAGGAGCTAGTTCAGATAGCCCTCCATGGCTTCTCTAGGCCATGGGACACCTTTGTCAAAGGTGTTGTGGCTATGGGATGACTTTGTGCAGGAGGAGGTCAAGGATCAGGCTCATCCAACAATGCCCCATAGATTGTGGATGAGGAGGCTCTAGCACTTACAAGGAAGAGCAAGGGTAAGGCAAAGAGGAAGAAGGATGGTAAGAAGAACCTTGATGTGTCAAGGGTCAAGTGTTTTATCTACCACAAGCAAAGACACTTTGCCTACCAGTGCCCAGATAGGAAGCAAAAGAGTAACACTCAGATGGCTGGATCTGTAGAGGTTGATGAGTTCAGCAAGAAATTCGATGGAGAGTTTTGCTTGATAGTTTGCATGGCAAACACCACAGGGAGAAGCATATGGTACATCGCCAGTGGAGCATCTCGTCACATGACTAGACAGAAGAGATTCTTCAAAGACTTACAGGAGGGTGGAACAAGGATCCACGTTGAGCTAAGTGATGATGCGCGGTATCAGGCGCAAGGAGTTAGCATTGTTTCATTTCAGAGGGAGTCCAGCAAACCCCTCAGTTTTGCTGATGTGTTATATGTTCCAAGACTAACCAAGAACCTTATATCAGTCTTTACTCTAGAGGACAAGGGATATCAGGTGAAGTTTCGTTACCATAGAGTGTATATCAGGCCCAAGGGGTCAGATAGGAGCTTGGATCAGGTGATTAGCAAGAGGAGCGGGAAAGTGTACAGGCTACACTTTGAGCCTGCAAAGGCTCTAGTTAGCAGCAGCAGCAGTCAAGGTGAGTTGTGGCATTGGAGGATGGCACACTTACACCATGGAGCACTGAAGCACTTGAGACAGGATTTCATTGGATTTCCACAGGTACAGGAGGAGAAGCATAACCACTGCAACGGTTGTACTTTGGGGAAGAACATTAGGAATCCTTTCCCACGGAGTGAGAAGAAGTCTAAGGAGCCCTTGGACTTAATGCATTTGGATGTATGCGGACCTATGAGTGTCCATTCTTTCAATGGTTACAGTTACTGGGTAACCTTCATTGATGACTATTCCAGGAAAACCTAGATCTATTTCCTAAAGGCCAAATCAGAGGTCTTTGAGAGGTTCCAAGAGTTCAAGACTCTCGTGGAGAACCCAACAGGAAAGAAGATTCAGGTGTTGAAGACAGATAACGAGGGTGAGTACACCTCCAATGAGTTCATAGAGTATTGTTCGGTAGAGGGGATCAAGGAGCACACAGTGCCCCATACCCCACAGCAAAATGGAGTTGCAGAGCGGAAGAATAGGACTATGTTAGGAGCAACCAAGGCCATGCTATTTGATCAGGGATGGGTTTCCAAGTCCATCAAATGGACGTCAAGACTGCATTCCATAACAAAGTGATAGAGAAGGAGGTATATATTGAGCAGCCAGAGGGGTTTGATGTGGAGAATAGGGAGACGCATGTATGCAGACTGTATCGAGCTCTTTATGGGCTCAAGCAGGGACCTCGAGCATGGTTCTTAAGGATAGACAACTATCTACAAGAGATGGGATTTCAACGGAGTGAGGCTGACCACAACCTGTACTTCTTCACAGGTGAAGTGCCTCTCATATTGGTCTTATATGTGGATGATCTCTTTCTTACAAGAGATGAGAGGTTGATTGGAGACTCCAAGTCCAACCTTGCAGTGGAGTCTGAGATGAAAGACCTTGGGTTGATGCATTATTTTTTGGGCTTGGAGGTTTGGCAGAGAGATGGATGCTTCTTCATTAGAGAAGGGAAGTATGCAGCAAAGATCTTGAAGAGATTCAAGATGGAGGACTGCAAGCCTATGGCCATACCTCTAGTTTCCAACTGGAGGAAGATTGATGCATCAGGGTCAAACGGATTTGATACTACCTTGTATCGTCAACTTATCAGATCACTTATGTATCTGGTCAACACTAGACCAAACATCAGCTTTGCAGTCAACTCTTTGAGTCATTTAATGGTGGACCCTCAAAGAGTGGATTGGACGGCTACGAAGCACATACTTCGCTACTCAGAGGTACAATGGAGTATGGATTGGTTTATGAGCGTAGGGGGAGTGTGTAGTTAGCAAGTTTCACAAATGCTGACTGGGCAGGATGTGTAGAGGACAGGAAGAGTACTTCAGGTTGTTGTTTCAGCATTGGGTCAACGATCGTCTCTTGGTTCACCATGAAGCAGAAGTCAATTAAATTGAGCTCAGCAGAGGCTGAGTACATGGCAGCCAGCATGGCTGCTTGTGAGGGTATGTGGCTAAGGAAGTTATTTTCAGGGTTGTTCGAGTGTGAGATAGAGGCTATAGTAGTTCACTGTGACAATCAAAGTGGCATCAGGCTATCTGAGAATCCTGTGTTCCATGGCTGGAGAAAGCACATAGACATCAGGTACCACTTCCTGAGAGATTGTGTTCAGAGAGGAACCATACGGTTGGAGTACATACAGACAGATGAGCAGGTGGCGGACATTTTCACCAAGGCACTTTGCAGACAGAGTTTTGTGAAGTTTAGGGATAAGTTAGGGTTGCTACCGAATCCCTTCCTTGTTGAGAGGGAGTGTTCGATTAGCAGCAACAAGGAAGGTCTTCCTACATGCAAGTGTCCTTGCATGCAAAAGACTCTAAAACAGGAAACCAGTTGTATTTAATTATTTTTCCTAAAATAATTAAAGTGATCTAATTATTTATTGACTTTAAGTGAAAGTGAATTAGGGCTTTCGCTTTACCTAAAGTTATATAAGAAAGGTCAATTGGTTGAGAGGACACACACACGTGTATTCTAACAGAGACAGGATACAGACATGGAGAGAAAGTCAGACAAAGGATTTAACTGGGAAAACGGAGGAGCGAGCAACAGAATCACCAAGCTGACAGGTAGGACAAAGCCCGCATAGGTCGACAGGCAGGAGCTGCAAAGGGAGGTCATACAATACCGTACGGATTTCGGACAGCTGTTGTACAGACAGTACAGATTCCATACAGCATTCGTACGACAGTACGAATCCGCACATGTGAGGCTGTATACCTGGGTCATACACTCTTGTAAGAGGGTGCTAAGGTTTAGCTGGGGGGGCTTTGCCCAATGATTCTGTCATATAACTGCATTCTCCAAGTTTGGGTGAATTTGCAATGTTATAAAAGTTTCATATTTTCTCATAATAAAATCTATGTCTGATTGCTGCACCGGTTTTCCCATCTTGGGTTTTTTCAGGGGTTTCCATACCCAAAATAATAGTGTCAATATTGTGATGTGATGTTGTGATTTATTTCTCAGTTTTATATTCCGCTGCATACTATAAAAGATATTCATGTGTGGTTATCAGTAGAGATTTTGAATGCACCGTTTAGCCCTAGTTGAATATTAAAGGAAACTTTACATGCAAGACTCCCAAGATGGTCGGAGACCAGTTAAGGTGGTCATAACAAGATCCTTTTCTTCAAGATTGTCTCCACTGGAATTTAGTTTGTCCCAGAGCTCGATGATCCTCATGAAATAAGAGGCAATATTCTCGGACTTCATCATCTTCATATTCGACAGTTTATTCCTCAATGTGAAAGTCACATTGATGCTACTATGTTCAAACAGCTTCTTTATGGTTTTGAACATCTTCCTCGCTGTCGTCTTTTCTGAGATATGAGGAACCAAGTGGTCTCTAACTGAGTCCACCAAAATCCTTCTTGATTTGGCATCATTCTTCCTCCAGCGAGGTTTGTCTTCTTCGGTTTCTGGTTTTGGGACCTTTTCATTTACACACTGTAATGGAACATTTTCTTCTAGTAGAAGAACCCTAGACATCCAAGGGATGAAGTTGGAAACTCCTTCTAGACGATCTTCAACCTTCATGTTGTCATCTTCACTGCAGATATGGATCTGAAAACCTAGCAGAGACTAGGTCAAAACTGAAGTTTGGAGTTTTGGAAAACTGACTCCACAGATAAATGCGCCCTATAGAGGCGACCTAAGAAGTGGTAGAGTCGAGCCAAAATTGTGGAGAGAGTAGGTCAAAAACTAAAACCCTATTTTTTGTTGCCACTGCAAAATTAGGTCAAAAATTGAACTTTCTCAGAATTTAATTGTCTTCACCAAAAGATGCACCCTCCTTAGAGCAAAATTCTCAAGGCTCTTTTTCTGCCAAAAGGTTAAGTGAAGACCTTGAAAGATGAAACCCTAGTTTCGACAAGTTTCCAACAAAGTTTAGACAATGGCTTCTTCTAGCACTGCTCTGATACCATATTAGATTTTCATAAGATTATAGCAGTATATCTTAATTGCATTAATCAAAAGGATCACTAGAAGATAGACAAAGCACATCACAATAACATGAGTATTTTTATCTTGGGAAACCCAAATGGGAGAAAACCCAACAACCTTCGTCTAGAGATGATAATTTTGAGAACAGTGTACAATGAAGAAAGAGAAAAAGTGAGAGTACCTTCCAGAGATAGATACCCCAAAAACAGTCTGATCCTTCAGTAGGTGCAAACTTCTCTCTCCCAAAAAATGTGAACTTCACTTGTGTGACTGTGTGTATAATGAGGAGGGGGCGCCTCTTATTCATACTGATTTTCCACTAGGAAAATCCACTGGGGCCGACTTCTCTTGGGGGAACAATAAAAACCTTTTTATAATTTTTATTTTATTTATTTTATTGTTGACTTTTCACCCCAAGGTTACATTGTTCTTTCTAGGGTTTGTATGATGAACTACAACAAGATCAAACTCCTGTAGGAGGTACAAGTCAAGAATATCTTCCTAAGTTGCACAAACTCCAACATAAACACTTTCAAAGTAACCCTGAAAGCTAGCAAGCAACAAGTATTATCAAACAGGTTGAGGGCTTCTCAACATGCCTAAACAAAACATATATGTTTATAAATGCCATTTTTCCTAACAATGGATTATAGAATCCTTCACTCTCTCCAAAACAAAATAAATAAATAAAGTATCTTCCTTATCCAACTTAGGGTGGTACAATTGTTTCGCTTTCTTTGATAGCGCCATCCCAATAGAAGCATCTTTGTATGATTATTTCCACTATTGGATGGCAGCTTACACTCAAAACATAGATGCATTTCTCTTTCTAAACTAACAGCTCATCAAATGTTAGTGTTTTTTCTCAACAGGCTTGGGTGCTCTCCATGTATGATATGTAACTCTCCACACTTATAAGCTCTAAAAAATGTTAGAAAGTTCTGACTGCATGTTGCATTTTCAGAGAACACATACACAAGAAGACAAATGTTCATTTTCACACTAAACTCTATCGATTTTGTGTTGCATAGGATTTTATATGTCTCATAAAAAATTCGTTTCCCAGATTGGGCGCTGAGGAAAATGACTAACCTCCAGCAAAAGCAACCTAAAACTAGTTTGTCCCCTCCAAAATAGGCATACACTTAAACTTAACCCTACTTCAAATTTAGCAAAATAAGACTACCATCTTAAACTGGGCCTTACATTTAAACAAAAATTTCGTCTATATGCAATAAAGGTACACTTCAAATTTGGATTTCAATCTTATTTTAATCGGTGCAAGATAAATCAGAGGTCATGGAACAAACAAAGCCCCTCTGCACTGAGATGAATGTATATATATGATAAATTAACAGGTTGCATTTGTGTAATCGATAGCCCCCTTGTTTTGATAAGAACAGTTCATTGCAATGTTGAAAAACTCGGCCTCGGCAAAAAAGCGGCGAGGGTCTTGATTACAACTTCTCGGTAACATCGGCGAAAAAATCGGGAGAAATCGGCAAAGTCAGCAAACATTAAAAAATAGAAAATACATGCATTTTTTTTTAGAATTTTAAACATATAAAGCAATAATAACATCAGAAAAACATATTGGAACATAAATATGAAGAAAGCACTGATATATATCATCATCATGTAGTCATGCCAAATATAAAACGATACATCAAAGTTGATACTAAAAGTCTGAAACATCATAGTTGTCCAATCAAGGACTCAAAAGTGCATAAAG